>WOGO01005039.1:0-12763 GCA_015342085.1 Leptinotarsa defecta | reverse complement strand
TCTTGGATTTGAATTTGCTTTAGACGAAGTGAACAGCACGATGACCCGATTTAATGACTGTTGATATTTTTGGAAATGGCTCAAAAGTAGCTATAGTACGCGCCAACTGAAATGAGATTTTGATACTCATTCAAAAACAAATTGTACCCTCCCCAGAAAATAGCTCTTGGTCACACAAACTGATGTCAGATAGATTAGGTTAGGGTAAAAGTGACCGCAACCCGCAAGGGTTTATTGTGGCTCACACATATTCACACTCGACCAAATAAACCCAGTTTCTTAACGAAGCCGTTTAGTTTGTACGAAAGAAACCAAAAACTGAAATTACAAAGAAGTAACATACAAGCAACAACCAAAAAAAATAAAAAATTTAAATAATATTAAAAGCTGAAAATTAAAGAATTGAAAAATATTATTAACAAAAACGAAAAATAAAAATTGAAAGATTTCAAACCAAGTTACGTCACGACGTTTTGATTGTTAGTATCCACAATCGTCTTCGGGTGATAACTGGACTTATTCCTCCGAGTTCTGACTATTTATAGATCATTCGAGTGCTTTCACCAATCCTCTCTTCCCTCTTTCCGTTGGTCGTTTTTCGCTTGATTAGAGATTTCCATATGTTACGTATCTCTACGCTAGCTCGACTAAATGCGTTGTTGGAGAACATATACGCGGCTTCTTTGAATTTTCTCCTAAACCAGTGTTCCTCCTTGTGGATGATTTCAGCTTGAGCCTACTTGATGTTATGTTGATGAGTCCAAACATGCTCTGCTATTCAGAATTTGCTGGTTTCTCCTCGCTGTGTGTGTTTCTTGTGCTCAGCAATGCGAACTTTCAATGACCTCTTAGTTTCACCGATGTATGATTCTCCGCACTCGCAGGGTATCCGGTAAATGCAATTATTGGAATCGCAGTCCACATTTGGTGGCCTGGTTTTCGTGAGGCTGCTACGGATATTATACAGGTCCTGATATTATACTTGGACCCAATCCTTCTTAACCTTTCCGATAATCCTATGGATGTAGGAAAGTACAAGTAGTGGCTGTGGCGGCTTCTGCAATGAAAGATGAAAAAGAACAGCCAACTCGCCAACTGATATCAGTAGTACATTGGCGAAATATGACTTAAGTGGACGGAGTCTTTTAGCACAGAACGATTTTACGTTTCTGCGCTGACTCATCTTAGTAGGCGCATACTGTACAAATTCGAAATTTTGAAATACCACAATATACGCAAGTATATCATATGTAATTTTGATCACGATGGAATATGTTGAACTATGACACATGGTTATAGTTACAAAACAGAATTTATGGCGATTTTTGTCGAAAGTTTTCGCAATATTTATTTTAGATATATGTAGATGACATATGTATGGTAATATACTCCTTTCATTTTATATCTGATATTATAACCATGAATAACACCCCTCCTCTTTTAATGAACATTTGGCGATGATCCATTTATATATTTTATTGCGGCACCCAACGTGGGGCCAGAACGAGGTTAAGAAGACAGATAAAGTATAATTAGTAATCAGTATTGTTACTCAGGATGTCGTCAGGTGTACCACTCAGAATTGTCAAAATATAACACTGCTCCACCCCGTGTAGCCAAAGATAATACAAATGGCATGGTACAAACGCATACTTTTTCAGAAATAACAGGAGCGATAAAAACTATACCAAAAGCAGCATTAATAAAGAAGTAGTGTCTCTGCCCATCCTCCATTATATTTCGCCATTCTCAGCTTTCATCCGTTACTTTTCCAAGCCCTATCTGACTTCTCTACATCTTTCAATTCCTCTCTTTCTTCTTTCACTCGTCTCTTTCTTATCTTTTCCCTGCTCTCTTATCGCTCCACTCAATTTTTCTGCTATATCTTCAGTATTTTCTCTCTCCACTCTTCAATACGTCTCTTATTTTTCGCTCTCTCTCATCATTCTACCTTATCTCTCATTAGTATCTCTTATTCATTGTCTCGTTATTCCTCTCATTCCTTTCCCCCTTTTTCTCTCTTTTCCTTTCCCCTTCTCTCTTATCTCTCCACTCAATTTTTCTGCTGTCTTCTGTATTTTCTCTCTCTACTCTTCAATATGTCTCTTATTTTTCGCTCTCTCCTATCCTTCTACCTTATCTCTCATTATTATCTCTTATTTCTTGTCTTGTTATTCCTCTCATCCTCTTTCCCCTCTTTTTCTCTCTTTCCCTTTCCCCTGCTCTCTTATCTTTTACCCCCTTCATTTTTCTCTCTCTCTCTCTCTCTCTCCTATTTTTGTACCTCAAAATTTGAAACGTGTCTGTGGTCTATGATCTTTTTGAAAAGTGGATTGAAACTATTGCCGTAATCGTTCAATTAGAACATCAAGGAAAGACTCTCATTCATTTTTTATTGCTGATCTGGGCTATGGAGATAAATGTTCTCAATATCAGATTGTCTTAGTGCTTGAAACAGTGAGTGAATATCTATTTTGAAATTTGGAACAATATCAAACATTTAGTCGAAGACTGCACTTACGAGTATTTCAAAGCGTTATTTTTGCACTTTTGTTTATTTAGGTAGTGACCAGACATTTTGTTTCTATACTTCATTTCCAAAATAAACTTATTATCCACCATCTCTCAAACAAAGTCTGGAACGATTGGTTTTAAACGTCGATTGGACATCTGCCAATATTTCTAGTTTTCACATAGTTTGAAGATTTCTAATTTCCTGAATATAGCGTTTCAAACCAATAATAACTTGAGCAAGCATCAATGACAAAAAGAGAGTAAGGATTTTTTCCCAGGAGTATCAATTTTTTCGCATGCTAAGTTAATATCGATTAAACCCTCTGACTGAGCTTCTGATCAATAGATGGCGTTAGCTACATTCACTGGTTGATTTCGAATATTCATTCAATAAAATGTAGAGCAAAATGCACTGTTACAGACCTGACTTTCTACAAGGAAAGCTTTCTGTAAAATCAACACATGAAATGTCTCGTTTTCTGAGTGAAAACTATGTATTTCTCAACAGCACAAAAAATATACATTCAACTCCATTTTTTTCATTCCAGGGAACTTGGAAAAGAAATGGCTACGGAGCCGACATGAATGGCACCTTGAACTATTCCGCTAACGTTTCCAACAGCTTGAGTTTAGAACAACTGAATGGAAGTTTCGACAGCTCATTGGCGCAGAGTCCCTCTACGCCTAGTCCCGAAGCAAGAAGGCACCTCCTCAGGCCAAAATCACTGGTCGAAAAAGCCAGAATGAACGTAGCGTGAGTACAGCATTCAAAAAAGTATTTCAATCCTTCAATGCTAAGAATCGTTTCCTTTTTACAGATGGTTGGACTCCTCTTTGTCGATTATGGAACAAGGAATCAGAGACCACGACATGCTGTGCCTTAAGTTCAAGTTTTATGCGTTCTACGATCTCAATCCTAAGTACGACGCCATCCGCATCAACCAGATCTACGAGCAAGCCAAGTGGCAGTTGCTTAATGAAGAAATCGACTGCACGGAAGAGGAAATGCTTATGTTCGCTGCTTTGCAGGTTAGAGTTGACTCAGTACCTTTTTCATAAATATTCAAACTTCCAATGACGAATATCTATTTCAACTAAAGTTTTTGCGAGTGTCTGAAACTACTTAAAGTATTTTAAAGTACTTTGCAAATGAATTTGAGGTATTTGGTACTTTTATAATGGGTGTTCAATGTCTCGTCGATGTTTCAGTTGCAAGTCAAGTTGCAGGCTAGTCAGCCTCAGCCTTCTACGGAAAGCGAAGGTAGTTCGCCTTCACCAATCGAAGATGACATCGATGCCGCCCTCAATAACCTCCAAACCACTCTGGAGGGATCCAGCATCAGTACGTTTTCAAATAACATCACCCAAGTTCCCGAACTCAAGGATCAACTGCGGTATTTGAAGTAAGTAGTTTATATTTCATTTAATACCAAATATCAAAAGTACTTTTATTGTATTTAGTATTTGTAGTATTTTATTTCAACGCCAAATTCCCGTCATGCATCAATGATCTCTTAATTAAAAATTAGCAAGAGATTTCGGCGGAAAAGTTCTGCAAATTTTTATAGAGAGGTTCATAAGAATTTAAATGTAACCTTTGCTAGTACTTTGCCAGTTTGTGGCAGTATTTGAAAGTAAAGGTACTTTCAAAAAGTACTTTTAGTCCAAAGAATATGATGTATTTCCAAGTGATGAAGTATTTTTGTATCTTTACCGGCTACTTGAAAATTAATGTACTGTAAAGGTACTTTCAAAAGGTACTTTAACTCCAAAAAATGTGATGTATTTCTAAGTGATAAAGAAGTATTTTTGGATCATTCACTAGCAACAAGAGAGTTAATCTATTATAAAGGTACTTTCAAAAAGTATTTTGAGTCCAAAAAATGTGATTTATTTTCAAATGATAAAGTATTTTTGGATCATTTACTAGCTACTTGCAAAAATACGCCAAACAGTAAAAAGTGCGCCATTTATTGTATTATAAAGAAACTCTTTAAAACTACTTCAATTCCATAACAATGTGATGTATTTCCAAGTGATAATAAAGTGTTTTTGGATCTTTATCGTCTACTTGAAAGTTAATGTACTGTAAAGGTACTTTCAAAAGGTACTTTGACTCCAAAAAATGTGATGTATTTCTAAGTGATAAAGAAGTATTTTTGGATCATTCACTAGCAACATGAGAGTTAATCTATTATAAAGGTACTTTCAAAAAGTACTTTTAGTCCAAAGATTATGATGTATTTCCAAGTGATGAAGAAGTGTTTTTGTATCTTTACCGGCTACTTGAAAATTAATGTACTGTAAAGGTACTTTCTAAAAGTACTTTGACTCCAAAAAATGTGATGTATTTCTAAGTGATAAAGAAGTATGTTTGGATCATTCACTAGCAACATGAGAGTTAATCTATTATAAAGGTACTTTCAAAGAGTATTTTGAGTCCAAAAAATGTGATGTATTTTCAAGTGATGAAGTATTTTTGGATCATTTACTAGCTACTTGCAAAAATACTCCAAACAGTAAAAAGTGCGCCATTTAATGTATTTTAAAGGAACTTTTCAAAACTACTTCAATTCCATGAGAATGTGATGTATTTTCAAGTGATGAAGATGTACTTTCGGATCATTTACTAGTTACTTGAAAAGGGACTCAAGACAGTTAAAAGTGCCTCAGTTTCTGAATGTACTTCAATGTTAATGTATTGTAAATGTACTTTCAAAAAGTATTTCCAATACAAAACTGGAAAAAAATGTTGAATCGTGGAGTATGTTTTATTCTAAAAGTTAGTTAACTACATTCATTAAAAAGTAGTCAAATAAAAGTTTCTACTATGAAACTACTATATTTTTAGTTATTTAATACAACTTTAACTTCAAGTACTATTTTAAATAATGTGAAGAATTTAAAAATATTAGAAGTTATATCGATAACTTCTTTGGGGTTCAAATTTTAAAAGTTTTGTAAAATTATTGAAATGTAATACTGAAATAAGGTATTCTTTTTACTAAAATACTCTTGTATCAACAAAGTATTGTGATTAATAATAAAAAAAGTACTTCATTCAGTAATAAATATTTTAACAAATCAAAAAATATTCCATGTAATGCAATATTACAAATATAAAGGAAAAATATGTACATTCTCAGATGAATCTTGAAATAAATTATGAAATATTTAAATTTTCTGATTTAAAAGGAGTAATCAAATTGACATTCTAAAGTAAACATCTTCATTTGAGAACCTAACATTCTAATCAAAATTTTCAACATTTTCCTTAGACTTTCTGTAAATTCTTGTTATCATATTTCAGGCCGAAGAGGTTCACGATGAAAGCTTACAAAAAGTACTGGTTCACCTGCCGGGATCTACATTTGTATATGTATAAAAGCAAGGGTGAAATGATGGACGCCCAAAACGCCATCCAAAGCATAAACCTAAAGGGGTGCGAAGTCACCCCAGACGTCAACATCACTCAGAATAAATACGTCATCAAGCTGGAGGTTCCAAGTTCAGATGGAATGTCGGAAATGTATATAAGATGTGATAACGTGAGTGTGACTCTCTATCTAAATTATCGTGTTAACTTTGAAATATGTTTTCCTGTGTTTTTTCAGGAAACCCAGTATGCCCAGTGGATGGCCTGTTGTAGATTGGCGTCTAAAGGAAGATCACTTGCAGACAGTTCGTATGAAACGGAGAAAAAGACTATTTTGGACTTTTTGAATCTACAGAGGCCTTCGGAACAGCCTGTTTTAAACCCCAACACCTTGGATATACAGATTGAGGATTACATTGCCCCGAAATACTTGAAAAAGTCCAAAGGAAAGGTTAGTCAAATCATAATTGAAGACAGTGTATTGATTTACGTTACTTTCACTACAGAATGTTCGAATGACAAGGTAGTCGGTTAGTAGTTCATGTTTTGATATAGAACTCACAATTGGCGCCCAACGGGGGGCGATAATTCAAGTGCCTACCGATTTTTTTTTGTATCTCATAGATGTGATGGTATTTATAATCGATTTGCATAAAGATGGAACAACATAGGTTGTTTTCCATATTTTCTTTCATTATTTCATTTTTAACCACCATTTAGCCAAGTAGGGACTTGATGTATTATTATAGCTCTTTGTGGAGTTGCTATGAAATATTTTTAAAGATCCACTCCTTTATGAAGATGAACGTATAAACTTTTCTGTAACTCAAACATTTTTCTAATAGCTAGGGTCTCATATTACTTCCATAATATCTTCAGCACATAAATGGAAACACGAGTTTCGCAAGGTCGTCCACGAGTTTGTCGGCGGGTATATATTCTTGTCGACAAGATCCATGGACGCCAACCAGATGCTCAACGAAAAACTCTTTCACAAATTGACCAGAGGCTGGTCGTAATGGTGGCGGCCTCTGTGGTTTTTTCGCTTTGGGGGAAACTCAATTAATTGCTGTCAAAGGCGGTTAGTTCGGAGAATGTTGGTAGTATTGATTTGGCGCCAGCTGATTTCTTCTTCTCTTTCGCAGCCATGGCTGACAGGGTTATACAGTCAAGAGACTTTGGTTGGAGTAGTGGCGATTAGATAGAAGGATAATTAACACTGATTTGACGCCATGTTGAAAAGGAAAGACGCAGTTGAAGAGTGCTTCTTTGTGGATATTCACATTATTGACATTGTCCTAGTCCCAAAAATTTCAAGGTAAAGATTTAGAAGTCCACAAAGAAGTAGTTATTCTTCTTAAAGTAATTCAATGACAACCAACTACAAACAATAATTGATGAGTTGATTAAACTCAGTTCTTCAGTGATGGAAAATATGATTTTCGCAAATTGTGCGATTTAGATTAGGATGCGAAAATTGATACGACCATATCTGAAATCGTGTACAAATCTTCGATTGCCACCTTAAATTTCTCAAGATACTGAGAAAAGTTTGTAATAATACTTCATGCTTTCAAATAAATACGTTTATCAACTTTCAGTTGACTCAAAGAATCCTCGAAGCTCATGCTAACGTCAAGGACCTCAACCTGATCGACGCGAAGATGAGCTACATCAAGGCGTGGCAGCTGCTGCCCGACTTCGGCGTGACGCTCTTCGTCGTCAAATTCCAGACTTCGAGGAAAGAAGAACTTTTAGGCGTCGGCTATAACCGTCTTATGCGGATGGACATCAGCTCGGGCGATCACCAGAAGACGTGGCGGTTCAACACTATGAAGGCGTGGAACGTCAACTGGGAGCACAAGCATATGATGGTGCAGTTCGAGGGGGACGACATCATCTTTAGCTGCGTCTCGGCTGACTGCAAAGTCGTCCACGAGTTTATCGGTGGGTATATATTCTTGTCGATGCGCTCCAAGGACGCCAACCAGACGCTCAACGAGGAGCTCTTCCACAAATTGACCGGAGGGTGGTCGTAACGGTGGCGGCCTCTGTGGTTATTTCGCCTTGCGGGAAACTGTCAATTAATTGCTGTCAAAGTTAGGGAAAAGGCGGTTAGTTCGGAGAATGTTGGTAGTACTGATTTGGCACTAGGTGATTTCTTCTTCTCTTTCGCAGCCATGGCTGGCAGGGTAATACAGTCAAGAGATTTTAGTTAGATGAGTGGCGAGTAGTTTGGAGAATTGGTAGCACTGATTTGATGCCTTGATTGATAGTTAAAGCATGTATTTTTACATGTATTCAATATTACTAGATAATATTCTGAGTACCTGCAAGCTGAATGTTTCGGCTTCATTCCTTCCAAATTCCGATGTGAATACTGATGAAAAATTGCATTACCTATTCTTGATGTATTTTGTATTTGTAATGTAAAGAAAACATGAATTTTATTTGACATTGTTGCTTGCCATTCATCTATTGGTCCATTCGTGTTTCGATTGGTTGAAGCAATCCATCAAAAGTTTTCTCTTCAATTTGGGAACTCGCATAATTTGTCAACTCAGTGCTACCAATTTCCCGTTAGAAACCATTTTGCGCATATAATCAAAAATTATGAGGAAGTGGCTAATATTTTAACTCCTTCAAATATTTCGACTGGTGAACCTATGTGCTTCGTAACATGTTCATATGTTGTAGTTGTTGGTTTTGTAAATAATTCGATCGGTATTCCGTTTGGAATGCTTATTAAATATTTGGAAAATATTTATTCTTGTAATATAGCGTAGGTGCTTAAAACTATTTGACAAGCCTCGTTGCCTTTCTGTTATATAAAACATTTATATTAATGTTACTAAAGTTTCTAGACGATATATTTTTACCATATTTACATATTAACTTTGAAAATCTTTACATGCTATAAATACATACTGATATTTTATATAGCTGATTTTATTGTACAAAAATTAATAAAGTGTATCAATGAATTAACTCTTTCATTCAAACGTCCTCCCAAAAAATTGCGTTTTATAACCATAGTTTTTTCTAATAATTTCGCTTCTACAAGTCAATTACATCAAAATTTCGAACACATAGTTTTTCTGAGTTGACTATTCTGTTTATTTTTCATTATTGTCAATTGTCATTTCAATTGTTCACGCCATTAACTCGGTTAACTATTAAATTAACTAGTAAAAAATGTATTCAAAGAAAACAGCAAATGAAACCAAAATTTGGCCAATTTAAACTTCAACTAACAATAACAAATACACAGAGTAGCCAACTCATAAAAAATACATTTGCTTCAAACAAAATCTTGATTGACAGGGACAATGAAATGAAAACGGCTTTTAAACATCAAATCAAACCCAAAATTGGACAATACAAAGATGATCTGCAGATTAATTGTAACTGACATTAATCATATATATACAGAGTAGCCAACACAGAAAAATACATGTGCTTCAAAAGAAATCCTCAAGGATAGTTTGCAAGCGTTTTATGACGATAAGCATATCTTTGAACATGTCACCTTTTTTAAAGAGTATACAGACTGATAATATGTTTATGATTCTAAACATCACCATCTGATGAAATCAATAATGAGCCTATAGTAATATGCCCAATTAAAATAAACCTTCTATGTAAAAGAAATATATCTGGCAATCAATTATTTTCGAAATATGGAATAAAAACGATGAAGAATTAGAGGCGTTCATTTCAAGGGTTACTTTTAATGAGTTGGAAATATGTTCCTTACATTGATTGAATGAAGTTTTCGAGCAGGCATAACAATCGTTTCAAATCAGAAAATCTTTAAACCGATGTTATAGTGTTAGGAAGATAATATCGACTTTTTTTAAGGAGTACCAGTACCACGGAATGAGTAGCAACGTGTAGAAAATATGAAAATCACAAAAAACGTAATAAGGATCTATAATCTGAAACAATTCTTTGGTTTCCTTTAGTTTTGCTTCCATGCCAGCGCCACCTTGTGGCAATATATTCTCGAATGAGTCGAACACCGCGCAGGATTTTGTCATTTGACAGTTGCCTTAATCTTCTGGAAAGTTATGAAAGAATGGATATAAGGATCCATGAACCGTAAAATTTCGTCATTTGTGATAAACAAGTGGAATCATACGCGCAGTTAAGAAATCAACTCTGTTCGTTTTAATTATGTTGATTAGTGTTTCTGAAGCTGTTCAATCTGAATCTAGTATAGACGGTAATCAAGGTGACGAAGCTATGCCCGCTATGATGAGTAGTAATTCGTAAGTATTGGAACCCTATTTCACCAAATAAGTCTAAAATTAGTTTCGAAAAGCTTCTCATTGTTGTGTTGTCAAGTTTTCCGCATACGTGGTAAGGTCATACCAGAGGTTGCAATCGGGACAGATCGGATTCGTAAATAAATAATATCAACGTGTTTTTCTTTACCAGGTACTCCATGTCTTACTCGGTTTAAATTTATGCATTTTTTTCGTGCAGTATAGCACGTACACAAAGTTCAGAAAGTTTCCCAAACAGTTCTTATGATTCACGATGACGATTTAAAAGGAATAATTGTTTGGCTGACTGTAGTAAGTCCTGGTAGTTTTCCATTGATTGTTTTTGTTCTCTCAATCACTAGTCATTGTATTTTATCAAATATAGATAAGCAGAGGAAGCTGATTCGATTTTTAATTGGAAATATGAGTTTTATTTACTTAATTATTTCTGAATGTTCCATTCTGAACATGTGGGATGTTCAGTATCAGAGTGGCTCAAGGTTGAAATGATGATAAGACTTTTTAGTTCATTCACATTTCTTAATGCCTGATGCCCTCGTTTTTTGTAGACACTCCTTTTAGAGTGTGAAGCAACTTAGTGATTAATGAATTCTAAGACTCATGTAACTTACATACCTAATTTGCTACTTCCTCTTTCTAAACATCTCAACATTTCAGTGTTGTTTGTTTAAGGTGGATTCATGGACCAGTCTTTCTGAAAATTTATGTTTGTTCTCATTTGCTATTACTGAAAATTTCACAAGACAAAAGGAGAATTGACCAAAAATTTCATATTTAAGTACAAAAAGAACACGATTGTCAATACAAAAATAACAAAATTGTGAGTCGAAAGTTTGAGTTTCTTACAAGTGTAAAATAACCTAGTTTTGATAAATGAATTATACAAACATAATTTTTTTCTATTCAGTTTGTATTCCTAGCTAATATTCCTCAGATAATATTTGAAGACTATTTGACAAATAGAACACAGATTTTCAAGGTAAAAGACTCTCTCAGCGACCCACTAAAAATTACTCGGGGCGTACCCCAAGAAACTGTATTAGGACCCATCTTATTTCTAGTATATATGAACAACATCTTCAAAATGGTGAAATAACTTCATTTGCTTGACACAGCTATCACTTTTGTTGGAAAAACGTGGGAAGAAGTATACACTCTGTCTGAAATAGGCATCAAAACGATTTTCAACTGGTTGAGTTCTAATTTATTGAGTGTCAATGCTAAAAAAAACAAATTTATTACATTTGCTCCAACAACTAGAGATCAACCAGCTACAAACATCATAAAACTCCACAAAACCTCTTGTGCAAATGTTCCCAATTGTAGCTGTACTGTACAGAAAACGGATACAATAATTATGATATGCTTCTTCTGATATACTATTTACAAGGAAAATTATCGATGTGGGGGAGAGCAGTGGTGAGAGTATTGCCCAAAAAACTAATCCAACTGAACATAAGGATCTGCATGCAATTGGTGTCTTACCCACTTTTTTTTTGAACGAGCAGTTGAAGAACAGCTGAGAAATAATCTCTTTCGGTTTTCTCTACTTCCGGAAGTACAATCTGGGTTTCGCAAAGGTCATAGCTGCGCCACTGCTCTGCTGCACATCGTGGACGACATTATTAGGGCTACAGATGAGGGTCTTTGTTTTGTACTTGTGCTTCTTGCTTTAGTCGAGCTTTTGACACTCTAAACTATGATCTACTTCTCGCCATTTTGAACTATATGGGATTATCGGGTAGTGCTATCAGACTTCTTGAATGTTACATCAAAAACAGGGAACAAAAAGTGTGCCAGGGTGGAATCTATTCAAACTATCTAAAAGTTAAGTCAGGTGTGCCACTATTGTTTACAATTTATTCATCAAACATGTTGCGTAGTCTAGAACACTATAAATTTCACCTTTATGCTGATGACACTCAACTCTATCACAGCTTTTTTCCTCAAGGTGTAGAAAATGCATGTACGCTTATTAACAATGATCTCAAGTCATTTGTTGAGTTGGCAAGAGGTCATTGTCTGCTACTAAATGCCACTAAATCGAATATCATCCTTTTCGGATAAAAAAAGAATCGCCAGAAAATACGTGAATCTCTTACAATCACGATTGATAATGTTCCTTTACAACCCACAAATAAATGCAATGGAGTTATAATCGAGAAACACATAAACAAACAAATACAAGTGGCATATTCTTCGTTGAAACTTATTTATGGGCACAGACACATACTCACGAAGCAGACGAAAACAACTCTCCGTGATGCACTGGTTTTATCGCGCTTCAACTACTCAGATTCTTTATATGGGCCATGTTTAACCAAACAGTATGCTCAGAAAATACAGAAAGTACAAAATTCGTGTGTAAGGTTCATTCACGGGATTAGGAAATATCAAAGAATATCCCATAAGTTACGGGATACGGGGTGGATCACAACAGAAAATAAACGGATATTGAATGCTGCTAATTTATATAACAAAATTATATGAACCAAAACGCCGCCTTATCTGTAAAGGAAAATCACTTTTCGTAATGATGTTCACAATCTGAACATCAGATTTAAGGGTACTCCTACCCCACCTA
>WOGO01005038.1:0-12764 GCA_015342085.1 Leptinotarsa defecta | reverse complement strand
TATTTTGTCATGAAGATATGAAGGTGCTTTATCAGTGAGTATTTTATGATACATACATGCACTATGGAGATGTCTCCTGTTTTCCATACTCAACCATCTTGTTTCTTTCAATTTATGTGAAATCCTTTGGTTCCTCCTTATTCCATGTATTAGCCGAAGGCATGAGTTCTGTACTTTCTGGATTTTAAATTTATATTTTGAGGTTAGATTCGGGTGATATAAGATATCTGTATAATTGAATAAGGAAAGAACCAATGTTTCACATAAACTAATTTTTATTGAGGTGGGAAGTAAATGCCTGTTTCCATATATTATTTTTAAAGAAGAGTATGCTCGTTGGATCAATTTGTTTACGTATTTTTCAAATCTTAAATTTGAATCTAACAAGACACCAAGGCTTTTTCCTTCATTCACTATTTCGAGTTTTTCACTATTAATCATGATGTTCATATCGTGCACAATACTTCTGTCATTTCTTGGTGTAAAGACAATTATACTTGATTTACTCGGATTGATGAATAAACAATGGTCAGTAGCAGCTTTTACGAATGATTCCAGATCAGTATTTATTTTCGTACAAGCATCAATTACATTTGACGATGGGAAATCATAATAAAGCTGGGTATCGTCCGCATACAAATGTGAAGAACAGTATTCAAGACATTTCAAAATGCTCGCGGTGTACATTGTAAATAGTAAAGGGCCCAGTGTGGATCCCTGGGGAACTCCAGATTTCAAAGTGAGGTATTGAGAACAGTTGCTACTGATGTCGACTTTCTGTTGCCTCTCACTGAGATATTCACGCAATAGTGATATCGCTCCCACTGAAAGCCCCAAGTGATGGAGAATAGCTAGTAGTAAGTCGTGGTTTATGGTATCAAAAGCCCTACTAAAGTCAAGCAATACCAGTGCCGTACATAAACCTCGATCTTTAGCCCTAAATATATCATCTACGACATGAAGAAGAGCAGAAGTGCAGCTATATCCCTTTCTGAATCCAGATTGAGTTACTGGTAATAGTGAGTATTCACTCAGATGTTTCCGTAACTGTGTATCCATTGCTCGTTCCAGTATCTTTGATAGAGCTGGAAGAATACTCAATCCCCTCAAATCCTTATATTCCACTGGATTAGGTTTTTTTGGTACAACTCTCACAACTGCTCTTTTCCACGCATCTGGTATAATATTTCCCAATTATAGTATTGTTTTTTGCCAAAAATTCACGAACAAGAAATGAAGTGTGAGCACATTATCATCGTCTAAAGTCATGAATTGGTTTTCCACGAATCCGGAATTTTTTTCGGATTCCTTCACGCAAGTCATCAGTGACTTCTCTGCTTATGACTCGGCTATCATTCATAACCGTTTATTCCACTTTTCCTACGTTTTAATCGATTGCTGATGTGTTGGGGTGTTCAAGGCGTTCTCATTTTCAAAGTCTTCACGGTGTATTTGAAAGCTCTTGTTTTACTCATAGGCGACACCATATTTCAGACAGTTTGTTATCCTTTGGTTCATTTTTTAAGCAAAATTTTACACAAATTCACTGATCTATTTATTTTGACAAAAGAAAATCGCCGAGCCCTGCCACAGACAAAGTAAACAATGAATACAACTGAAAAATTTCATCATAGTTCAGGAGCATGTACCAACATATTAAGAAAATAGCAATAGGAAGCTCCAAACCCGTGAAATTTCAAAATTCCCGTTATTTTCTGAACATACCTCGTATAATAGTTAACGGTTTACCGCGACTGACTGTGAAATCGTTATTGACATGAGTCGCGAATATTATCTACATGAGTCAAACTTGATATAGCAAGCGCCAAAAGTGATGGCGAGCGCTCGCGCAGGTATAGACTCTCCCAACTAAATTACTATTAGATTACCATAAGACCCTTGCCGGCCAGTGTCGTACCTATAATTAGTTTTGATTAGGGTAGCAAATGGAACTTGACTTCTTTGTAATATCTTTTCAAATTTTATTTAGTATTATAGGTAGTAGTACTGGTTTTTTGTTTGGCAATGACATTTTTTCAGGAACAACACAAATTATTCAGACAATGCCAAACGTATAGCATTGGAGGACAAGTAATGATACGCCCCTGTGCAGAGCATTTGTGTGTATTGCAAGAGCTGTAGTGGGGGTTACATTAAAAATGAGTTTGTGTGCATGGGGGAGACTCACCATTACGTTTGACGCTTGCTGTATTTTATATTGCGAATCGCAATGTAAAAATGTCACGACAAATATTTAATTCTTTATAATCGCTTAGGTTTAATTAATTTTATGTTTTTAAATTACGTTTACACCTAATAATTCAAGAGGATCTAATTCACATTTCTATCTTTGGAAATATTTGTAATGATCACCAAGCCTTCCCCAAAGTGTTGCTGATACATCTTATTCATCGTCAACTTGATAGACACATAGATAGATGATAGATGTACGTAGACTCTATGAAGAATTTACTTTAATTTCCAGGTATACCAACAACAGCTTACCGAGACGCGCACTCGTCGCCAGGTGGAGATCAGCGAAATCGACGGTCGTCTCGCTGAAAAGTATGAAGCGAAGCTCCAGGATGCTCTACAGGAACTCCGAGATCAGTATGAATCCCAGATGGCAACCAATCGTCATGAGATCGAATTGCTCTACGAGCAGAAGATTAAAAACCTGCAGGCGGCCAACGATAGACACCAGTCGTCTGCTGTAGGTGCTCTTGATGAACTGAGACAAGTCAGGACCAGGATCGATACTCTGACTTCGAGGATCTCGGACTTGGAGAATCAGAACGCTGGCCTGTCAGGCAGAGCTAGGGATCTTGAGAAGTTGTTGGAGGTATGTAAATTCGTAAGAGTAAGGTTTAGTTTCGAAAAAAGTTGTTAGCGTTGATCTATTAGTATTCAGAAGGTGATATTAACCTATAATCAACCTCTATTTCTCTGTGCATAGAATGAACGGCTTCGGCATGCTGAAGACCTGGCTCTCCTTGAAAGGGAATTGCAAAGATATCGTGATGAGATGCAGGTGCAACTGCAGGAATATCAAGACCTTATGGACATTAAAGTGTCATTAGATTTGGAAATCGCCGCATATCGCAAACTACTCGAGTCAGAAGAAGCTAGACTGAACATCACTCCACATGGTGAGTCCATTGAAAGTTCTTAATTGTCAAAGTTGATTGAAATTTCTTTGCAGGTACCGAAAGGGAAGTATCCCATCACAGCGTGCGCAGCTCCTCCCAGCGCCGCACCCCAGTACGAGTGGGTGCTAAACGGAAGCGTACACTTCTTGAAGAGAGCCAAGAATCTAGTTTGTCTGACTACAGCGTCAACAGTTCCTCAAAAGGAGATATCGAAGTAGCTGAGGTGGATCCGGAGGGTCAGTATGTGAAATTGCACAACAAAAGTAACCAGGAGGTTGCTCTTGGAGGATGGCATGTTGTCAGACGTGTAGGCGACAATGAGACTCAGTTTAAATTCCACAGGTGGGTTGAGTTCTAGAGGGAGAGTGGGATTTTCAATAACTTGAATAACAAAGACACTAATTTACTTTGATTCTAGGTCGCTGAAGTTGGAAGGAAATGGCTTTGTTACGATTTGGAGCTCTGATCTCAACAAAGACCATGAACCACCAAACAACTTGGTCATGAAAGGACAGAAATGGATTGTTGGAGATAACATGACTACAACAGTATTGAATAACAATGGTGAGGAGGTAGCAGTATCCGAAAGGTAAGATTGTTCTTAAAACGACTTTGCATTGCAATTCATTTACCTTTAATTTCAGAGTAAAAAGGCAGTTATCCAGTTCATTACTGAGACACAGAGAAATGGCTGGAGGTTATCTTTCTGAAGAACTCCATCATCAACAAGGTGATCCTCAGGGTGATGAAAAGTGTCGAATAATGTGAAGTTCTGCACTCTAATGAGAAACTTTAGAATAAGATTGATATATACAGAAATAAGTCGATTTTATTCGGCCTGTTCCATAATGGTGAGGCAATGTGTTTATTCCTCAAAAACCAGCTTCCATCGGCCGGAAGAACTCGATTTTTTTATTGACAAAAAGCTTATTTGAATCGAACTATAGAGAGAATGTATAACATTTCAGTATTTTTCTTCAGTGATTGCCACACCTGTTATAAAATGATTTCTGTTTTTTCTGTTTTCATTTTATAGTATGTCTGGTTGTTTGTAATTTTGTTTTGAATAAATGGTGAAACCATCGTTTGTTTGTAACGAACGTAACCTTATCAATTAATATCAGATAGTTTAGGAAAATTCAGGTATTAGGGTAAATATATCAAACTTTTTTGACCTTGCATTTCTGAATTCTAACGTCGGTTTTATGAATCCAGTAACCAAATTGTCCACCTGGTTGTCGAATGTTCGATAAATCAGGTTTTTGTCAATATTTTATTTTTTGTACTAAAAACGAGTTTATTTGTTTGAGCCTCCATGAAGGGATTCGAAAAAGATTTTTTGCGGTGTTTATGAAGACTTTTATATATTTTTATTTTATATAAGTATTCTACTATTATATGGAGTCGACAAAAATCTTTATTTGGGCATAACATTATCGGTTGTGTTAGGTAATTTTTTTTGTTGACTGACCTCGAGAGAAAAACACTTCATTTTTGTCTTTTACATCTTCACCATCCTGCATTTTTTTAACATTTTGGTATAGGTTTAAGTATAATTATATGCTTCGTTTGTAATTTGTGTTCAATAAAAAGAATTTGAATATATCTAGTTTTTATTGTGCCTCGTGGACAAATTTTTATTTGTAAGTCTAGAATTAAGTACTAGTTCAAAACAGTTTGTAGATTTAGGTTATGTTGTATCTCTTGCAAATTTGATGTTTTTCACAAATATTACAAATAAAGTATATTTTCACCAAGCACAGTTTCATTCATAACCAGATTCAAATGTACTGTGGTAGAATACAAAACGGCAAATTGGTCCACATATTCACAACTTTTTGTGATATAAATTTTTATTGGTTGTATTTTTAAAAAATTGTAAGGGAACTGACGAGTGCCACAAAGTAGATTTGCTGAATTTTGAATAGATCAGAAAAAAAAAAGATTTGTTATTAAATTGAAGTTTCTTCTTCAACTGTGGCAGTCATCTTCAGTGGCGTGGTCGAAGTACTCTTCATGACGTATCAAGCCACCAGGGCGCTTCCGTTGCAATCCGACCCAGTGTTCATTTACATTTTTTGTTCTTCTGCATTAACATTTTAATCAAACTAATTTCAGCAGAAACTTTCCTATATTTCAGTTTCGAAATATGTTCAAAAGGATGAATGATATTTCATCTTATGAGAATTCTCTCGTAAAATTGATTCATAGCTATAAATATCTGTATTACAGTAATTTTATTACTGGAGATGATGTCATAGATATGGAAATACTTGAGTAATCCACAGTTAGATAGAATGTATACACGTGAATTCTGAATGAAATGACATCATCATCCTACCTGCCATGTTGTCATTAAACGAAAATTTGGAAAAATATTTATTGATATTAGTACTTCAATATCGGCAATAATGAAAATTTATAAATAATTCGTATATTCCAGTCATTTTCTATTTTGAGTACAACTCTATGATAGTATAATAATATAAATACTTTCGAATACCTACTTATCAGAAATGTGACAACCCTGCCATTAATTACAATTTTGAAGCAAATATATGACATCACTTGTTCGTTGTTATGTGAAATGGGAAACAGCATTACCAGAATTGTTTCACTATGTGAGGTGAGAATAATTGTACACTGACGTCACGGTAAAAGTACTAAGATTAATATTATCGTTCCTATATTCTATTCATGACGATCGACATTTAGGTATTAGGTACTTATAATCTGAGAGCACTGACCGATGTTTTCAAAATTTTCATCTTTATTAATGCTCAATCAGTCTTATGTTACAACTCGAGCAATTCCCTAAAATTGATCACTGTTGCTTTGTCAGTGAGACGTAACATTAGTTTTTCACCTTCATTCAAAAAGTAAAAGTCTACTATTCATGAGTCCATAATTGAATAGGGAGGTGGAGATACCTATTATTGGAGCTGAACTGAATTCTAAACGTTCAATTTTACTATAGATGATTACGGGCAATGAATTTCAAAAATCTATTTGTGAACACTAATAGCGGGTTTATGCAACAATTTTTGAGAACTAAACCCAATAACCAGTAACAACGACTATATCTAAGAAAAATTTCGTCTTAAGCACATCTTAATATAACCATTATTATTTTTCATTTAATATTATACAATACCACTGAAAATAATTCTATATAAACAAAAAAATGTTCATCGGGACCCTTTTACACATCTATTACCAGCTTTCTTATGGTCTCGTCATTCTAATGTCAGGGCATTGTCATTAGAATACGACAGAGTAGTTTATGATGCGAGTAGCCGAGATTAGAATACTTGTTTGCAACTATGTTTAATTTGTGTATGAAAAATTTTTAATATTGTCACAATCTAAAGATAATATTGTTTATAACTAAAAGTGATTTGACGTAAAATATATCTGTTCAAAGAGTCTTGATTTCACGATAACAAATAGATATGTTTTTTATAATAAAAATTATTAACTTTTTATAAATTACGTAGGTCTGGGATCTTGAACTGATTGCTGTTAAACAAATAACCCAGTCTTTCAACACTATTATAAACTAAAAACAATAAATTAATACTTTGCGTGACCTCGTCATCAAGTAAACCAACATTAAAATTTAGTGAGAAAGGTAAATTAATTTCTCTATGGGTAAAACTACCAAAAGAAGTAGAAAATATTAAAAAATTTACATATGGACATATACTTCTCAGGAAAAACTCAATTTTTTTTATTTTTTGGTAAAATCCAAATTCAATTCGATTTATGCACATTGAATTATATAGCATAAAATATTAGTCATAAAACGAGATTTTGATAATTTCATTTTACCAAGGTTTAAAAAGTATATATTGACTGAAAACAATAATGAAAGTTGAAATCATGTATATCAGTTGGTTCATAGTCATGTTTAGTTTAAATACCTAAAATAGCCTTTTTTGGGCTTATACCGTGTATAAAAATATAGTCAACAAATTATGTTCATTTATTCGTGCAGAAAATTCTGCACTATTGAGTCCATCACATATTTATTTCTGAGGTAAGTAGCAAGCTGTAGACAAAACCATGAATGCACAATAAAATGATTGAATACTTCATTGAGGTGGATATGGAATTTGGAAGGATTCTTCTGAGGAAATGAATAAACTTGCCTATGACGGTAATACGTGAGCTATTAAACGCCAAAGTATTGCTATGTCGTGATGGACTGCTAATTACAAATCAGGATTATTGTTGTATCAGAAATTTTGACTTTGAAGTTTGAATTACAAACGCCACTCGTGGCACCTTCGCTTGGGTTATATTTTAATTCATGATCAAATCTGATTCAAATTGTGATCTATCTTCAAATTCCAATATCCTGAACAGGAAAAAGTTGGAGAGAGAAATTCCCTTTACTGGGATGTCTCAGGTCCACATGAATAAGAATATAAAAATACGCGCGTTCCCTATAAACATGACATCTGACACTAATGACGTATACACAGAGTAGCCAACTTAGAAAAAAAATACATGTGTTCCACATGAAATCCATACCCGATATAATTTTTTCAAGAATTTACGGCAAGAGCCGTGCAGAATGATGAATATTTTAGAGTCTCTCCTCAACAACACTTTGACTCACTTATAATTATTGTTTTGGCGCATGACGATAATGAAAAATGCTTAAGGTTTGAGTCAGAAACACAGAACTAAAACAAGCTGGGCTTCAATTCTGTTATCAGGAACAATTTGCTGTTTTTATTAATGAAAAACATAAGTTGCAACATGAATTAATGCTGTGGTTTTTTGCATCCACTTGATGACTGATCGGGATTGTTTAAGCAAATTTAAATTCTGAATGGGCCAAATATTCCGTTGTCTAATAGTACGAAACCTAATTCAACTGTGGTCTCACTAAGTATATATGTATATATCATGAATAACTGAAATTCAGAATATAGGAATCAGAATTATAATTTTATGATCATATGTTTAGGCACAATAATTTCGACATTTTTTTTCCGAAGAAGATAATTTACAGAGATTAGAGGTTACAATATATACAAAAAAACATTTGTGTTAATCTTGTTCTATGTTAACTATTTATTTCACACTTGGCTGACTTGTGTTGAGAATGTTGGGAAGATTATTTCTTATGTTGGCTTTCTTGTATAAATAGTTTTCTCAAATTGACATTTCATTTTTGTCTTGTCATTTTAAAAATGGCTGCAGCTGCGGTGCAACAGTCAAATGTCAGTGAGTATTTATCTAAAAAACAGCAAGAAAGCCCTAAAGAACTGGGACCTGTATGGGCAGAACTAGAAGAACTTCACAACAAAAAGTAAGCATTCTAATGAACTTGAAAAATATTGTATCAAGATAATGGTAACTGTCTCTTTTCCAAACTTTCACAGATTATGGCATCAGTTGACTCTCAAACTCCTCGCCTTCATAAAAAAACCAGAGCTGCAGAAGGGAGACAACTTAATTCAACTTTATCACAATTTCATACAATCCTTCGAAAACAAGTAAGTCATTGCTTTTGTCCTAACCTCAAAATACATTCTTTGTTCATCTTTTCAGAATAAACCCTTTATCTTTGGTAGAAATAGTAGCCCTGGTAGTGGAGCAGTACAAAGACCCTAAAGAAGCAGTTACATTTTTGGAGAAGACTGAGCCGAAAGTTAAAATCAACCCTGATGCCCAAAATTTATGTAAAGTTTTAGCAGGTCAAATTCATCTTGAAAAACTAAATGATTTAGATGCCACAAAAAAGATTATAGAAGAAGTGGAAGCTACACTTGATAATGCAGATGGGATTACTGCCGTTCATGGAAGGTTTTATCTTCTCGCTTCTCAATATTATAGGTGAGTTAGATAAGAATATATCAACATATTATAGTGTTATTTTTTATGTGAGAGTTGATTGGAAAAATTTTTATCTTTTGGCTTGTGTTATTTTTTCAAAAAAATCATTAAACTTACTTATTTTTGTCTCCTGATCACGAATTTCAAGCTAAACTTGTCACTTACACTTGGGAAAATGAGAGAAAAGGTAATGAGGATGATGATGTGGTTATTTTTCTGAACAATCTAAAGTTTTAATGAGAAATTGCCTTTATTTTTGAAATTCACTGAAAAGTATTCCAATTTTATCATTTTGGGTCAAAATTCTTCGGCACTTCATTATCTTGCAGATACATCTCACATTCCATATTTCCACTCTGCCATGTGGCAATGTAAATGTACAATAGTAATATGACTTTGATGTACTGAGTGCAAGCTATTAACTAAGCAAGAGCTCTTTATGATCACATTCAACTTATGCACTTAATGCAATTTTTCAGGAGTGTAGAATGATTGCACTTTTTTTCATACAAAACGTTTCATTTCCTCAAAATTGTTTTTTTTTCCAGCAAACTTCATGATAGTTATTTATGAAACCAAATGGCAGTATTACAAAATTGAACTAGAAATGAATATAGTGCTGTTATATTTATATAATGAAATCTAACTTCTTTTTTGTCATTTAGAATGTGCCTTCAATAATTGATTTAATTACTTTTTACATGTTAATGATTAAGAGAGAAACTTTAAAAAACACTTGTTTATCTGGAAAAAAAACTAATTGAAATTTTCGTAATTTAGCAATACAATTTTAATTTTTTGAATTTTACTTTTAATGATATTGCTAAAAAATGATACCAAGTGAAGTGATATCAGTTAGAACATAAATGGGGTTGTTTTGGTGAAACTGAAGTTTTCTATTCTGTGAAAATATTTTAAATGGATGTAAAGGTTCACAGCATGTGATCGTTATCATTACCAGAAGTGAGTACTTGAAACAGTGGATTTTTTGATAATTTCAACTTTAAAGACCAGGGCAGTAAATTTTGACTACAGACTCCTGATCAGGATAGAAAAATATATCTAGGAATAATTAAAAAAAAATACCGATAGCTATCAAAACAAATAGTGACTTAGGGGCATATAGTCTCAACTTGTTTTAGTTCTGTTTTTCATGTGATATTTATAGTTTTTACTTTTTTTCTCCAGAATTCAAGGTGACCACGCTCAGTACTATAGAACTGCCCTAAGATATCTTGGTTGTATAGATTTAGAATCTTTATCAGAAGAAATTAAAGTGCAGCATGCCTTTTTTTTGGGCCTGGCTGCTTTACTAGGAGAAGGAGTATACAATCTAGGAGAGCTTCTAGCCCATTCAGTTTTGGATTCTCTGAAATCGACAGAAAATGCCTGGTTGATTGAACTGTTATATGCTTTCAATTCCGGTGATATCAATAAATTCGAATCTATGAAATCTCAGTGGGGAGCAATAGCTGATCTTGCTGCTCAAGAACTGTTCTTGAGGCAAAAAATATCACTTTTGTGTTTGATGGAGGTAAGGAATAATGATTGAAATGAGAATGAATTTATATTCAAATGATTTTTGCAGATGACCTTCAAGAGACCGTCCTATAATAGGCAGTTGACGTTTGCAGAAATTGCAAGAGAAACAAAACTACCCATTAATGAAATTGAGCTATTGGTTATGAAAGCTCTTTCCCAAGGACTTGTGAAGGGTGCTATTGATCAGGTACATCATGAGAATCTGAATATATACAAAATATCTAGTTTTAGTAAAAATTGAACATAAACAATGTCTATGACTGTTTATATCTATTACTTCTATCTTTTTGAAGATTGGATTGGAACTACTTCTGTCATTCAATTGTAGCCTTGAAGGAAAAGAGATATACTTTCAATTCTATTTTAAACCAAATTGAAGCTGTTAAGATAAATGTAATTCATGAAATATTATATATTCAAGTAACTCTTTATTATGAGGTTTTTACTGGGCAGTTTACGAAATCTATACAATAGTTTCCTCAAGCGTTTTCATACTATTTATGAAATAATAATAATGAAGAAAAGAGAAATGAAACTTTCTATGTTTTTACCACTTTCATTTGTAACTAACATTACTGCATTTTCGTCCTATACGGACCTTTTTAAACTTTATTGTATAAGTTTGAAAATGTCTGTACAGGACGAAACTGCAGTAACGTTAGTTACAAATAAAAGTGGTAAAAAACATAGAAAGTTTTATTTCTCTTTTCTTCATTATGATTTCCTACCATGTAGTAACGGCTACATCCATCAATTTATTGAAATAATAATAATTGAATTAATTTATTTATGCTCAAATACAATTGAGAATCATTCACAAATTTTTACCTGGAGTTGAAAGCTATGTGAAAACTTGAAATGACATCTATGAAAATATAAAAACATTCCAAAATATTTAAGGCAATTGTTGAAAACAAAATCTTTAGCAAATCTGATGGAGATAGTTCAGATAATGATATAATAATGATAATCAGATAATCAGTAATATTTTCATTCAGAAGTGTTTTGTGTTCATTCTGACAAACCTTTCTCTCTTAACTCTATCACAGAACTAGATATTTTGTTCAAAATTGGATATCCTCCAAACAACTGTCAGAATATAACTACAATTTTAGAAAAAGCAGTAAGCATCGAATATAATTTTGTGGGTGTAATACTGATATATTGTGTTTGAATCCAAATTGGAACCAGAAGCATATTTGAACATACATTTTTCTAGGTTGCCAATACTGTAAACATGACCTGGGTACAACCCCGTGTTTTAAACCTCATGCAGATCTCTGGTATGGTTGAGAGGTTCAACGAATGGTGCGAACATGTGGGCACCATGGAAAACCTTTTAGAAGAAAAAGCCAGTGAAATATTAACTTTGTAGTAGGTACTAATGATAACATGTTTTTTGGATATAATTTCTAAAACAGTTGTGAAAATTTGTGCAAAAGAGTAAATAAAGTGTTGATTCCTACTATTTTTTAATTTTTGTTCATATTTTGTAGTCCTTTGATTAATTAAATTTTCTTTTCTAAGAAATTAGGTATATGTGTGGGGTGTTGAAGTACCAATCTTGGAAGTACCAACATTGGAATTTTTGGGTGACATTGACAAAGATATTGTGGCCATTTTTTCAGTTGATCTTGCTATTGCTATTTCGGAAACAGTAAGACCTACAAGGTCGGTTATTTTGGGGAACTAGAATAATATCAGATTGATATCAGTGGTTGTTTTTTTAAATATTTTCCAAGAAATAGACTTGTTGAAATTAGTTTTTTGGCTTTACCCCCTCAATTTCGAATGATATAAAAAAGGCAGAAGAACTTTCAATACTGTTTTATATGAAATGAAATGCTTCATTCAAATAGGATACATCCTAATATACAACAATGATAATGTTAACATTAATATACATATTTGCTATTATCTGATATAAACAATTTGCAATGCGACGGTATTACGTACAAGTATTATGTGAGCACAATAGGGGCAGGGGATGTCTTTGCTTATTTTTGATGACATGGGGGTCTACATGGTGATTACGTCAGCAGTAGTTATACTGCTTGATCAGCCCCAATGTATTGTAACTGAATTTGTTGTTATAGTGGCTACAAAAATCTATGAAAAAACTAGAGATAATAATAATAATAATAATAATAAATGCTTTTATTGAAAGGTTACTCAGTACAAGGGATACTAATCTAACCTAACAAATGGCAGAATTCAACGTCT
>WOGO01005037.1:0-12766 GCA_015342085.1 Leptinotarsa defecta | reverse complement strand
TTTAATGCACTTGGGGTAAATACAAATTTGTTATATTAATGTAAAACTTTATTGTGAGATTTTTACCAAACAGCTTACAAAATTGCAACGTCTTTCACTATAAAATAGCTTCTTCAGACATGTTCATTATTTGTTAATTGATTTGAATTTCCATTTCTTTGCTAGTATATGAACTTGGAAAAAGCTCTAGCTGGACAAGTTTTTGGATACATAATTATTACACTAATTCATTAAATAATACATTTTGGATTCACTCATAATGAAGAGTTGTCTTTTACATTTCTGTAAAAGAATATCACAGGAGATAGATACATCCCTAGGTGTAATAGTTACTATAGGCAATTATCAATGTTTTCCTTGAAATTGTAGTTCGATTTATTATTCCTAGATGGCACGCACTCCGCGGCCCTCTTAACACTGACGTCAATATTGTCAATGAGCTAATAAGTTTGGAAACCCAAGGAGGATGTTTGTCTCTAGACGCTGAGTCGTAGTAACAAACGAACAAAGCCAGAGAATGTCAAAATATTCAGCAATAATTTGTTGTTGATGTTTTCTATTTTGGAAGTTAATATTAACGTTTCAAAGTAAAAACGTATCTGTCAACTTGAATACACGTACAGTTTTCTCTTATATAAAATGTTGAATAAGTGAGATTTCTTTCCTGAAGATATTGTTAATCAAATCAGAGTGATACGGTCTCCGAAACTTCCGGGCAATCGTAATCATGTCTGTAGTATCGGAAACTATAGACTACAGCCCTCTGTTGACATGGAAGCTACCACCTAAAAAATGCATAGATTTCAAAAACCTGGAATTGATTCCCATCGATACTAGTTCTGGCACATTACAACTCTTTCAAAATTGCACCATCCAAGGCCCACACATCCCAAATTCTACAAACACAACTTGTCAGATCACTACTGATCAGCAACATCATATTCAACAACATGAACCCCCACTTCAGATACACCATCAACAACACCATATTCAACATCCGCAACAAATGCAACATCAATCACTTCAGCCGCCTCAGCAGCAACAACAACATCAGCAGCAGCAGCAGCAACAGCATCAGCAACTACAACAGCAACTACAACAGCAACAGACTCAGTGTAATAGTGAGCCCCAAATGAACACAGTTTCCTTAGAAACAACGGAAAAGGCCACTTCCAAAAAGGTTAAAGATAAAGTTCCTATTAAAAAGAAATTCAAAAGATTTCCTGTTGATGGAATGGCATATCATAGCCAGCAGCTGGGGCTCAAAGTACCCCCAAAAAAGGTAACTCAGTTTGGAAGCTAAATATTTGTTTTAACAGCTCGTGATAGTTTTCAAATTAGACTCATGTATTTTCTTGCACTAATCATGAATCTCAATCAAAATTTGGCGTTCTGGTCTGCTTTTGGAGGCCGTGCAACAGTCAATGAAACAACTATTTCAGTCATTCAGTTTTTGAAATAACTCTCAACATAAAAATTTTCACGATCCCATGATGTAGACTTTTTTCCTTGCCATTCTGGTAACAATATTGCAAAATTAAAATAAACTTCTCAAATTTACTGGCTACCAAAAATAAAAGGGATGTTATTTACGTGAGTGTAATTGAAAATTTTTCATAAACTAGCTCGAGCTGTTAATTGAATATTTACCGTTTTTGGAGGTTCGACTTGCCAGTAATTAAACCTTTATCAGACTTTAGGTATCAAAGGAATGATCATTCACAGTCAGGCACGTGAAGTGATCAACAACGTTTTCAAATTCATGAAGGAGGAGGCCCATAATGGGATCAAAATTCCCATAGCTAATTACAGGGAGAGGGTTTTATCTGCGACTGGTATATCCAAATGTACCTATTCCAAAATAACGACGAAAGAATTTCGACTGGGAGAACCTCAGCCATGCAGGAAGAGAAAAAGTAATTCATTCTTATTATGGTGTCAAGACTAATTAGTATTTCTAGTAAACCCAAATCTAAAAAAATCATTACTGTGTACACAGTTTACTTCATCTCCTGAAGAACGCCAACAAGCACTTTTCCCAAGCAGTATCTTCTCAACGCGCATTTCAACAACCAAGTTGGAGTCTTCGAGAGATGAAGCAAATTTATATGATATTAAAGTTTGTCGTGAAATTTTCCTATTTTTTAAAGAACATATTTTTTTAGAATCACACGTCAAGATCAAGTTACATGTTTGTATTCTTATTTATCTCGCGACAGGATTTCATATTTTATGAATTGTGCAAAGTTTTAATATTTAGTTG
This sequence comes from Leptinotarsa defecta, assembly GCA_015342085.1. Taxonomy (NCBI): domain Eukaryota; kingdom Metazoa; phylum Arthropoda; class Insecta; order Coleoptera; family Chrysomelidae; genus Leptinotarsa; species Leptinotarsa defecta. Next base: position 10,503 of record WOGO01005037.1, on the reverse strand, counting down.
CACAATTTTACCAAAAAAAAAAGCTCGTAATTGTAAAAAATTATAATTTGAGACCTTTGAAATGTGAATTGATGTTTGCAAGAAATGAGGTGGAATTTTATTCATCCTGAGAATGGTTTCATTTTTCCTGATTTGAAGCTTAGAGGAAATTCCTGAAAGATTTTGGTTGTTATTCTGAATAATAATAATTGTAATTTATTGAACAAAATTACAATTTTGCTCAACTGGCTATCGACCGAAGTCCTTCCGCCCGCATTATTTTTATTTTCACCCTCTGTTTGAGTGCTTTTGTCTATGCCACTGTTGGAATGTATACAGTCGTCTGTTTGGGCGTCTGTTGTTTTTTATCTGGCTTTATCAGAAAGAGTTTTTTTTCATTGAAGCAAATTCACATTCCATTGTTTCTATTTGTGTTTCTTTAATCGTCAATAACTCAATAAATTCACTTTCAGTTTTAGTGACTTCTTCCAAAAACATTTCTTTTTCATCTCTTAATATTTTAATGAAGTTATCTTACATTAGACTATCATTGAGCAACTCACAAATGGATGTTTCACATTGATTTAGTTTATGATCTTGATCAACTTCAACAACTTGAATTTCATCAGGGCAACAGATGATTTTATTTTCTTGTAAGATCGTAATCTTACTCCTCATTCTACTTATACAACTTTTTTGGAATATATCAAAACACTTCACACATACATAATAATTAAAAACTTTTGTTTTACAATATTTAAAGCCACTACTCGGGAAGCTCTGAGAACCTGAAGTGCTAGCCATTTTTAAGTAGATATCAGATTTTCTTTTGGTACTTGTAACTGTTATTTACGTAAGGATTGACTAGTCTATGATTTTTAACAAACCTTGGTGTTTTCTATTGAAGGTCAGAAAAGTACGGGACAGATCTTTGAGTATGGCCTCAGCAGGATCAAGACAACAAACTGCTACTCCAACTGATACCAGTGCTTTCATGAATCATTTGAATGCTTTGCAAAAGCCGAGAAGCATGAAAACCCGAGGATTGGCGCAGGTTGAAGATGACCCTGAATTGAACAAAACCGTGAAGTTGGCAGCATTACTGAAAAAAATTTGGACAACTGTTATCAATGCCAAAGGTAGTATTACTAACGAATGTATCCAATATTTTTTCATTCTTTGATTTTGCAAAATTTTAGATGAAAAAGGTGAATCTCTGAGTGCCCACTTTATGACGATGCCCTCTAAAAGAAAAGTACCAGAATTCTACACTCGTCTCACGAACCCAATAGATTTATCAACCATAGAGCAGAACATAGCGACAGGCATTTATAAAACTCCGGAAAGTTTTGACGAAGATTTCAACAAATTGTTTAGGGATTATATTCGCTTTTATGGGCGTACCAGTGAAATGGGTATCGGTGCCGCAAAACTCAAAAAGATATACGTAGACTCTAAGAAGCAAAGCCTCAATAAATTCGAAGATGCTTTAGGAGCAAAGCCCCCTCCAAATTTTCTGTCCAACAGGAAGAAGAGTAAGTTTTGTGTTTTATAGGAGTCATTCAACAATATTTTTTATAAATGTAGATGCTAATTATATTATTACTTGATTTTTTTTGCGCAGGTGAGGAGGAAGATATCATTCGATGTATATGTGGTATTCCAAGGGATGAAGGTTTGATGATACAGTGCGAACGTTGTTTGGTTTGGCAGCATTGCGAATGTGTGAAAGCTGATGCATCTGCGCCTAGTTACCACTGTGAGAAATGTGTTCCCAGAGAAGTAGATTATGAAATTCCATTAGATGAGTTCACTGAGCATGGTCACAGGTAGGGATCCATAAATGTTTCACAATTTCTAAAAAGTATTCATCTTATTTGTACAATTAGGTTAGGCTCAGATTTGTAAAAAGATGTGAAGTTTCTTCAGATTTTTGGCAAAAGTCATAGAGAGCAGCAGGATTTCCTTCATTTGACCTCTTTTTGATCCTTTTTGTTCAGATATCCTTTCAAGTTTTCACGTGATTAAGAAGAGTATTTTCAATTTTTTTCATCCAATCAAGTCCAACAACCAATCAATTGACATTTAAGCAGAACTTTCAGGCCATCAATCTGAATAACTCTCGTTTCTCACCAAGAAATTAGTAAAAATTGTAAAGACCAATTCACATTTGCACAATTTTTTTCATTTACCATGCAATTTTACATCTGCGCAATACAAACTTTGTGAGTCTTATCATTTTCAAAATAGCAATAGGGGGACTAGCTGAAAACAGTTCAATAAAAGAAATTTTTTTTTGATAAAAAAGTGACATTCTTCCGATTTAAAATGAATATGATTTGTTGTCACTATATGAAATAACAGTAATAACAGTTTCTAAAAAAATTGTAGACCAAGAGAATTAATTATTTATTGATTCCTGCCATTTGAACAACTTGTGTGAAGTAAGAGATTATTGGGCTTGACAAATTTTTACAAAATATCAGACATGCACTGTGACAACGTAAGACAATTTGGACACTGAAAAACAACATAATTTCAGTCTCTAATATATTTGAAGTGATTTAATGATATTAATATTTTTCCAGATATTATATGACACTTATGAGAGGGGATCTCCAACTTAGGCAAGGCGATACGGTATATGTTCTAAGAGACATTCCGATACCTGGCACTGATAAAAAACATACTTATGATACAATAGAGAAGATTGAATACTCGGAGTTGGATATTTTCAGGATTGAAAGGTTGTGGAAGGAAGAAAAAACTGGAAAAAGGCTGGCATATGGACATCACTATTTAAGGCCTCATGAAACTTTTCATGAACCTACTAGAAAGTAAGTTCTGTCTATTCTTGTAATAATTCAGTTTCTAAATCTGTATTAATTATAGTGAGTATTGAACTGAAAAAAAGTGAAAATTAAAGATATATTTAATAATATATTATAGAACTGTGAGAAATAACACAATTCTTTTTTTTTTTGTCTATTTCCCATGTGAAAACAATTTTTATAAGTTAATTTTGAAGGATGTTAATTGATAACAAAAAATTTAATTGAAAGCAATAGTTATATTTTGTGAATTTGATGAGCATGTTGTAAAATGTCTTGAGTATTTCTCTAAAAAATTCTGGTGTTTTGTCTTAACATTAACTCTTTTTTATATATCTCTAAAAATGACTTTTAGAAGGGGTAATTATTTCTTTCATTCATATTTTCTGGATATTAAGTCAAAATATACGTATGTATTGTGGTTACTGAATGTTGTATGTAGCATGGACATAATTCATGTAAAAAGTTATCACTTTTAGTACTTTTTGATGATATAATTCGCGTCACTCACCTCGGACAGACACTATCTTCTTTTTTTGTTCATATGGAAAAAGGATATTGTTATACCTCTCTTGATAGGTCTTCCATGCATCTGGTTTACTATTTGGAATGTTAACGAGTAAATGTTCAAAAATGTTTTGGAAAACTCTCTACTTCTCCATTTTCAAATCAAAAGTGAGGGAAACTTCTAAAGAGAAGAAGAAAGAAAAGAACTTCAAAATAAACTTTTCGCAAAATGTTCACTTCCTAACAATAATGAAGCCTGTTTACAGATCTATTTCTCACATTTATGGAGTGTTTCTGGGGCATTGCACCTCTTATTCTATCCATGAGTTATGGAATGGACTCAATTGTCGAATTAACAATTTAGATTTCATGTGTTTCCACAAAAATTTAAGGTCGTTATATCAGGTCATCTAGCAGGCTATTTTAAGGAGCCACGTCTGAATAATCGTCTTCTTGTCTTAAGGAGGTGCTCAGTCTTGCTGAAATGTACCGTCAAATTTTTGGTTAATTTTTTTTTAAATATTGGTCCTACAATGTCCTGGTTTGCCAGAATGCCCACCAAAACATTAACCTTTTGTGCCTTCTTGAAATTTATGGGTTCACATCAGACTGATATTGTCTATTCACTGTACCTTTCAGAAAAGAAGGTATATTCATCACCTGAAACAAATGTAGTTGATGTGTTCCGGATTACAGGTTATGCAATCTTTCATAGTCGCAGAAAACTTCAATCTTCTATTATATTCTTCAATTGATGAAGGATGCCTAATTTGTAGAGATAAGATTTACTTACGTTATTTAAGATATTATTCAATGGTACTGAAAGATACCCCACAATTCACAGCTACTTCTGTTGGGGAGTCACCACGATGGATCCCAAAATATCATGTCTTTCTTCTGTACTTTTGACTTATTGGATTATCTAGAAACTGCTGATTAAATATTCTTTCTGCTTTGTTATAATTACACCGTGCTTCAATATGTAATAAAAATGCTTTTTTTTATTCCAAGGTCAAGAATCACTGTTGTTACTTATTAGTAACTTTGTAAATGAAGTGTACTAGGTTTGTAAAAAAAAGGTGAATTTTCATGACGAAAATATGTTTTCATCAATTTATATTTTATCCCCTTCAAAGTATTGCCCCTCAAATATACACTTGTGCCAGCGTTTTTTCCAAACCTACAAGCAGTTCTGATATGCACTTTTTTGTATGTCCTGGAGCTCTCTCAGTGATTCGGTGTTTATTTCCTCTGTCGTCGCAAAACGTCGTCCTGTTATGGGTCTCTTCAATCTTGGAAACTACATCAAGGTAGTCGAAGAAAACAGTGAGCAAAACCTTGAAATTTGATCGAACTTGGCGTGCTTTTTTTTGTCTCGGCTTTTCCATAGAAACGATTGGACTTTGGTTTCCAAGTCATAACCATATACCCATGTTTTGTAATTAGTTACGACTCTTTTAAGCTAATCTAGATCGCCATTGACGTCATTCAACAATTCCTGAGAGATACTCATGCGAAGGTTCTCTTGGTCAAAATTCAGCAATTTGGGAAAGAACTTTACATCGTCACAATATCCGTGAAAAGATTGTACAACTTGTACAATCACTGTATGACATTCCAAAATTGACATGCTTCTTAAAAATAATAGCAAATTGCTCGTTACCGAGGAGCAACTGGTTCAATTTCCAAATGAGGTGTCATAAAACCCCTTTCTATTTGAAAAAAGTTGCTAGCGGCGAGTAAAATCACACTATTGTTTTTATCATCAAAAAGCATTAAAATTATGCTTTTTTATGTTAATTTTGTCCAAAAGCTATATCTAGACCAGTCAAAAAGTAGTGTAGATATGTTTAATGACCGTTCTTTGTTTGAGAAATACCAAAGGTATTTTGTTTCAAACTGAGTTGTTATGTTATCAATATCAAATTTATGATACTGAATGTCTTTATTTATAGATTCTTCCCAAATGAAGTCATGAGAGTTCCCCTATATGAAGCAGTGCCTGTCGAACTAGTCATCTCCCACTGTTGGGTGATGGACGTCAATACGTACTGCAAAGGTAGACCCATCGGTGCGCCTAAGGAGCACATTTATATTTGCGAATACAGAGTGGACAAAGGGGCGAAAATGTTCACCAAAGTACCCAAGAGTAAATTCCCAATTTGCACCAAGACCTTTGCATTTGAAAGATTCGAAACTAGATTGAAATTGTCTAGGACTTATTGCCCACATGACGTGGATGCTGCCTTGATGAAATCTGTGGGGAGAAAGCAAAAGAACAATGAAGATGCTCAGGTCGATGCTGGGGTTGGTAGTACTTCAAGAGAAGTTGTTACAACAGTGCCTGTCTTGCCACCTGTGGTTAGGGTAAGTACAAAATTTAAATCTACTGTTTACTGTGGTGATCAATAATATTTATTCAACTCGTCAAGTACAGCTGAGCATTTAGTATTCTATGGCATTCTCACATATCAACCGTACTATCACGGCTTAGTGCTGAGTCGGAGAATTCTCAAGAGGTTTTGTATCCCGAAATAATTTACTGAGATTGGTTTTCAATAGAAATTTTTGAGACAGTTTCCATCCTATTTTCAAGGAAAATAAAATTCTCACAATGCCTGTGTATACATACATTGTTCAATGTATCGTGTTTGCTATGAAGAATATGGCAGATTATCGATGTAACGCTGCAGAATACGAACACAATACCAGATATAGCCTTCAGCTCTTTCAGTGATGCAGTACTAATCTTACCTATACATGTAAACTTCAACGACGGTTGTCGTTATTTTTGGGAATAGGAAAAAGTCACACAGTATTGCAATGTTGTGCAACTTGTCCACTTTTCCACAAATCCGGGCGTTTTTTGTTGAATTGCTCCATGCAAAACATCAGCGACTTCTCTTATTGTTTGTGAAGAATAAAAATTCAATGTCGTCTCCACAATTTAATATCACCATCAGATGTTAGAGCAGTAATACCATCAATCAGTACATGTTTCGAACCTATATAGGTTCATCATCAGCTAATATTTAAAATTATGGAGAAGAAAATATTTTACTTTATAATGAAGAAAAGAAAATTAGTTCATGACATATTAATAATGAAAAAACATTGTTTCATATAGTGGAAAAATATTTTTTTATTATTAATATGTCATTGTAACTATTTGTTTCAGTAGTAATATGAATAAATTTTCATTTCTCTGTTATAAAATGAAATATTTTTTTCTCCATAATTTTGAATATTTCGGATATTTTCTTTATGAGTCGTTTTCATATACCAGTTAATGATTTTGATGTTAATGAATGGGTATAAAGGCATCAAGCCGCCCATAGTTCAATTACTGAGAAATATAATGTTATAAATTTTTCCTTTTTCTTCTATAAAAAAAAAATATTTTTTCATTATCAATATGTCATTGTGACTATTTGTTTCATGATAATATGAATTAATTTTTTTTTCTCTGCTATAAAATAAAATATTTTCTTCTCAATAATTTTAAATATTAGCTGATGATAAACCGATATAAGGTTCGAAGCATGTACTGATTGATGGTTTTACCGCTCCAACACCTGATGGTGACATTAAATTGTGGAGACAACTTTGAGTTTTTTTCTTCGCAAATCTACTGCACTCCACTTTGAGGTATAATGGACTTCTGCCAGAAGTTTTCTTATTGTGATTCGGCGATAGTTTACGACTATTTCTTTTTTTGGCACATTTTCATCTGTTGTTGATGTGCTGGAGCGTCTTCATCTTCAACGTCATCACATTTTTTTACCCTTTCATGACTGCCATAAATATACGCTTTGTATTGCCATTGTATTTAATATGTCATTTTGAACTGAAACTGAGGAAAAAATGGGATGTGAATATACTTTTGAAAGTGTAATAAATTATAAAAAAATAATTATCAATATTGTACAAGTAAACACTCGCATACAAACATCAAATACCTATACATTTTTAAAGCAATAAATATTTTTTCGAATCAATTTGAATTTTTTTTATGTTTTCGTGTTTGGTAGCTCATTTTAAAACTTACGACCCAATATTTGTTTTCATTTTCATTACTTTCAGATTACTTGAATATCTTGTTATATGGTTATTTTGTTCCCTATTAATTTTGAATGCCACATTTGGAATGTGGCATTTGAAATATAACCTTCATTTTTGCAGCCAATGCCCATGATGTTTGCCACACTAACAAACAAAACGTTTGATATTACACTTTCCATTTTGTTCTTTGTCACTCTTGGTTGTGAAAAACCTATGTTCCAATATCAAATTTGAATGTTCGAGCTTATTATTATTATTAACCATCGAATAGTTTAGCTTGAATATGCCCTTCATAATGTTATATATTACAATAAGTTTTGAATTTTTTTGATGGTGAATTTGCTGCCATTCCCCATACTAATATTGGATATTGAATTTTGAAATGAATTAACGAAACATAAATGAATTCAATGCATTTTAATTGTATGAAATTTCTTATTTTGAATAAAATCCTAATTGTGAGAATTACTTTCCTTCTTATTGTTATAATGTTGTTTTCATGATACATGAACATAAATGAAGATTTCTGAAAATTAAGTGACATTTCATGGTCTTTCAAAAACAGATAGAATTAAGTTATGGCAGACTCCGTGTCACTATTTTTTCAAAATCTGGATTGTCCATCATTCAATATTTTTTAGATGTCCACATTATTTCCTGATTATAAATAGTAACTTCATATATTTTATTGCTTTTCAGACGCCTGCAGAGCAGAAAGCAAGACTCAATAGAATATTACTGAATCTCTTGAGTAAGATGCCAACTAAGCAAGTTATAGATGTGTCTTACCTGTTAGAGGGTGGACGTAGAAGAAAAAAACCAGTTGATAATGTTAATAAATAATGATATATGTCTCATTGTTTAATGAATTGGGTGATATTTTCAGATATTCTTTATTATTGTGTTTTGCGAGAAGCTAATATCTACATTGAATGATGTTATTGAGTAATTTTTTAAGATATATTGAATATTTGACAGGGTGTTTTATCAGCAATGAAGTGGTGTGTAATTGACTTCTTTAGTTTTATTGATCTGGTTTTTATTGGCGCACCCTGTATATTGTTCTGTTTTTCTCACTTGGTAATTTTAATAGCTAGTCATAGTATTGTTAATATTAACTTTTCTATTATTTATTTGTACAGAAAAATTGTTGCTTTTATTTTAGCGTTGAACTTTCTGGGCTCGGTGAAAATTGTGTCTTATATTTAGGACGTGATTGGGTACAAATTTTATCTCGCGCTTATTATATTATAGATTATTACTCTACAATTTCATAATCTATTCTTTATATATTTCTGACACAAGGTATTATGTAATTATTGATTCTATTTTATTTGTATATAATTTTTTGTAACATTTTATTTATGTTCTAATTTATTCGGTGAATCTGTTTAGATGTAGTCATTCTTGCCTGAATAGAATGAAATTTTGACACTATATGTTAATATCACAGTAGGATATACTTTTTATTATCAATAAAGTTGTTATATTTTCATGCAGTTTTTGATTTCTACTAAAACCCTGGAAAGAGGCAACTTGTAAATTCCCAAATTATTATTAGCAAAACTGGAAAAGTACATATGAAAAATTTTCTGCATGTTGAAAACAATAAACAAAATTAAATGTTTCAAGCATCATTCTGAATTTAGGATTTTCGTTCAATTTAATTTAATGAACTAATATTGATAAAGATGCCAGTATCTATTTGAATGAACATTTTTCAATTAATAAAGCTTTTATCTCTCTTGTTGAATAGTTTTGGTATTTGGCTCACATATCGAATTAGTAGTTGTGACATTAGCTACTGGTGGGGCTTGCTACACGCTTCCAATAATATTTCACAAATAGACTTGACATTGCCAGCCTCGGAGACGTCTGGTATCCCGTTAGGGAAGCTCCGTTAGTAACGGAAGCTGTAGACGACCCCTCCCGATATAGAAGGCCCTGACACTCTGTCGAATGAGGCCCTCATGTCCCCCGTTAACAGATGAACAATTTTTTCATCCATCTCACCCCAGCCAGCTAGGGGTACACCGTGAAGGGCAGTACTGATGTCTGAGGACATTCATGCCGCCATCCCATGATCAGTTATGACCCATTTGTCCTTCCAACAAACGCCAGTCGAAAGGGTAAGGGGACTAGGTTCCAACCTGTTCGAAATCAGGATAGCTGTCGACGACGTCTGGTATCACCCGAACCACCAGTCTGAGTTTGATGCTAGAAAGGCCAACCATCACCTATTAAAGAGTGCAGCATCATTGAAGATTACCTCGCGTGATGTAGTTATTTTGATTCATGTCGTTTTTCGCGAGGTGATTGATGACTTGGTAAGCTTAAGGGCCTGTGGGGAGAAGGCAGGACCACCCTGTTTTATATCAGACCGTTTTTTATCATTTTACCTCAATCTCACGGAATATACATCAAGACAACTATCTATCTGAGAAAAATTCAACTGAATCCAACTGTTTCCTTGTTGGAAATCAACTACAATATTATCTAAATAGATTTGACCACTTTGCGTATATCATCGTCGTTATTGATCTGTAAGTAGTTTTCCAGAATGAAGTGTTTCATTTTATTCCATCTCTCATGCCTTTCTATTTGTCGATCATGACATATTTTCTCTAACAAAACTACCCGAATAAAGAAAACCAACATGAACACGTTACAATTTAGCTAAGTCTTCAACTCGACCCTCTGGTATTAGGTTACTTAAAGTACTATTATCTTTAGTCATTAGCAACGCCACAAATTAATCCCGGTTCTGGAGAAATTAATTTATCCGAGTGGAACACCTCTTATACCATAAGGAAAGTGAAGGGAAAAAAAATAAGAAATATGTCATGTGACTATAAGGCGAATTTAATTATGGAACTTTCATAAAAATCGTAACTATTCCTCTGGTTTCGACAGATTTTGGTTCATCAAACGTAATCAAAATCTATTTATCATTGAAAAAGTTATGAACAAAAAAGATAATATATTGCACACCATTCAAATATATTTTTCAATTCTTTTTTACTTATACCTTTTTTAATTATGAACAATTTCAATGAAATTCTGAAAAACTTCTAAAAGTAAATCGATGGAATAATTAAATGACAAAATTTTAAAATTTTATTCC
>WOGO01005036.1:0-12767 GCA_015342085.1 Leptinotarsa defecta | reverse complement strand
GTATAGGTGTGAACTGATCAATGTAATAAAAGAAGAGAATTGGATTGTAGCATAAATATCTTTAGATTTTTCTTGAAACTAAGTGGTGGTAGAGAATTCAATTCAATGTGTAGCCGATTATGTAAGCGTGCAATGCTATGAGAAAAAGATCCCTATGTTTAGGTGCAGTCAAAAAATGTTCAAATCTCAAATTCAGATTTTGTATATAGGTTCTAAAGGACAGTTTCGTGAATAGGTAGGCAGGTTTCCCAGTGGATATGACCTTATGGAATAAACTAGCAGAATGCAGTGTGCGTCTAGCATCCATGTTCAAACACCCGAGTTGTTCCAAGTATTGAGATACATGCTCACGTCTCCTTACGCCTGTGACGAGTCTTATGCACGAATTCTGCAGTTTTTCAAGTCTCTGCCTGTCAGATTTCAAAAGTCCTGGACCATAAACGGTACCAGCATAGTTGGCATGAGATAGTACCAGTGCGTCGCAAAGTAATATTTAATTTTTTTTTTGTTCAAAAGATTTTTACTCGTCACGAAATTTTTCGTGACGTCACTTTTTGGTAATTGAATGTTAATCAATTCGCTGCAACGATTCTTTGCATTTGGCCTACCGAAGAGCATGACACAAGATTTAGATGAGTTCACAGAGAGACAATATTTTCTTGATTCAGTTATCAGAGAGTGCAGATCATGACTCATTTGTTCGGCGTAACGATGCATGGAAGTGTGAGGAAGGTAGTATGAGAACTGAGAAGTATATAAAACAAAGAGAAGTGGACCTAAAATCGATCCTTGAGAGACTTCATTATTTATTTTGAGGGTATTCGATTTTTTGTCATTGAGTATGACATACTAAGAACGGTTCAGCAGATAATTTCCAAGCAGAGTTACCACGCTATAGGAAAAACCAATGTACTTCAGTATTGCCAGAAATAGGTGGTGGTTAATACGATCAAATGCTTTAGAACAGTCCAGCAGAAGAAAACTAGAAGACAAAATTAATTATTGTCGACAGAACAGTGTAAATCATCAACATATTTCAAAAGAGCTATTGTGCGGCTGTGGTTTGGCTGGAATCCTGATTGACATGTAGGTAATATATTGAAATTATTCAAGTGGTTACGTATCTAGAAGTTTACAAAAAAGATTGATGTGTCAATAAGATCTGTCATCAAAACAAAAAGGCCACAAATGTTTTTTCAGATTGAAAAATGGCTGGCGAATTATGAAAAACGTTTTATTCAAACACGTACTAAACAAAATAAGGAAATAAATCCGGTCGTATTTGAAATGAGCCCCAGAAGTAAGAAAAATGTTGGCAACAAGAGCATCTAGAATGCTAGACACGAATAAATTCGCAGTATTTGAAATTTCCGCACACTAGAAATCATGCAGATAGTAGCATTCGAAATTATTACCGATACCTTTTGTACGCTACCGACTACAAAGTTTCTTATCGGGAAATCATCTAGCATAATAATCAGTAATTCAAACAATGTGTACTGAATTAACTATATTCCCAGCCATCCATCATTCAGAGCGGGGAATTTGAAAACCAACTTGAGTATGCAACGACTAATACGATACAGAACCATAACAACCGACTTCAGACTTCATAAATGCTATAACTTGATTATATTAACGGGGAGATTTCTTTCAAATGCACGATACGGCTGAAGGTAAGAGAAAAAACATGCCCCAAGTAGCGAAATCGTGACCAAGACTGCTGCGCAGTGGAAGATTGACAATTCCTAAGGAACGACTCGTGATGGTAGCTGTAATTAAACCGTATTAAAATTTCTCTTGATCCGAATGCGATTGCTTTCATGTCCGATCTAGATTGCAAAGGATCCGAGTTGCTGACGTTGCACCGCTTCTGTCGGGGATCCGGAAGATTGTTCGGAATTGCCACTTCCGTGATCATTCGCAGCAGTCGGGGATTGTTTTTCCGGATCATTTCGTTCTTTTATAGAGGAATTATCCTGGAGAAAGGAGTTCAGAATGCGATTGAGATCGAAACAGAATCGGAAAAAACACCGAGTCACCGTTGTTAATGGGTTTGAAAGTAATAACTGATATGAAATCGAGCAACAAATTTTGTTACCATAGCAATGAAGAATAATTTGGGAAAGGTGCTCCTGTGTAAGCAGATTTGCTTGAAAATCGACATCATTCATATGCGATTAAAAGCGGATTTTCAAACTACAAACGAGGTAAATCAAGAGATCGTTTTTTAATAAATAAAATGCTTTGGTTTTGCTTCTATCCTAGACTAAAAATGTTTCAGTTCAACCTCGTATTTCGAAGAGTATGTTGATTTAGATAAATTGATCATCACAGAGAAGTTCTGATTTGCAATGATATGATGCTAAACATTTATCGGATGGAACAATCTCAATTAAAATCAACGTTGTTAGGTTAGGTCCAAAGAGAATGGGCCTATTCGATCCTCCAGCGCAACCCGCAAGGGTTTACTGTGGCTCATACATATTCACACTCGACCAAATAAACCCAGCTTCTTAACGAAGCCGATTAGTTTGTACGGTGAATGGTCTTTCAGGGCAGATGGTAAGCGTACGGCTCTGTCGAACTCTAAAAACCTGATTCGGTAACCAGCGGGGCAGGCACAAAGTATGTGCTCTGCTGTTTCATCTTTTTCCAAACAGATGCGACACACACTGTCTTCCGACAGTCCGAGTCTCTGAATATGATGATTCAAATGACAGTGACATGTGAGGAGGCCTGAAAGACATCGTAGTTCATCCCTACTCTAGTCCAACAACTGTTTGGTATCAAGCTTCGTAGGGTGAATAAACGAAGAGTGAGCCAATCCTGGAAGATTCTGCCTTCATCAAGTCCATAAATCTTCCAGCCATCCAGGTGTTCAATCTTTATCTGGCAAAGCCTAAAGCGATGCCAATGATAGGTTCTGGTCGAATGAAATTGCTTGCAGCACCCTCCTTTGCAAGGGAGTCTGCAGCCCCTTTGCCTTTCAAGCTTGCTTCCAGACATACAAATGTTCTGTACAAAGACGTATCATTACTTGTCCTCCAATGATATTGGTGTTTGGCTTTGAATTTGTGTTGTTTCTGAAAAAAGTCATCGCTACCATAATTAAAACAAATAATAGATACGACACTGACCAGCAAACGACTTATCGTAATCCAATAGCAATTCAGTTGGGAGAGTCTATACCTGCGCGTTGGCTCGCCATCACGCCATATGACTCAACAACATTTTTGAGCAAACAAAGATTGATACTTTGAAAATACGATACACATGAATACAACTGACAGTCTTATTTTATTTATGGTTGAAAAATGAACTACTGCTTCGATCTGTTACATTCCACACGAAGTATAGATGTTTTGAAACAACAATTTTTTTCCATCCATTCAGTATGGTATACAGTATCATTACATACCCCTCGACTCGCCTACTTTATATGCCGTGTTCTCATTGTATGGAGTCGTAAAAAAGCACGAATGTTATATGTGTGAGAACATCACCATAATACGGTACAGCAGGTATTGAAACAGGGAATACGGAGTGAAATATATACTTACATTGTGTAGTTTATAGTAGAGTCCGCAAGCGTTGCAGACGGGCTCCCCGTTTTGGTTGCGCCTCCAGAGGGTCGTCGTCGTCGTCTTGCAGTTGGCGCAACTCGTACCCGCCCGGCGCGCCGCACTTTGTAAACTCTGCAATAGAAAAACAACTGAATAAGTGGATTGTTGCTAACATGTTTCATAAAGTGAACTGTTCGTTGATTTTCATGGATAAAATGGAAGATTCTGTTATGAAGATTGAAAAAGTCAAGAGGGCTCAAATCAGGAAAACTGCTGGTCATTTTGAAAACGTCGCTGATCAATAAAGGGACCCTCTAGTGAAAAATTCAACGTTTTCAAAAAAATTGAGTTGTCGACCATGGTTGGTATAGAAAACCACTTTTCTGGCAGATTGACTTCACATCTTTGAGGCAGCAAGTGTCAAAAATTGGTTGGAGAGTGATTACAGCTCTAGCAAATAACTCATTTCAGCCTTTCACATCCCCCAAAAAAATGGCGTAGAAGAACAAACGTTAAACCCAGTCTAACCAAAAATACCGTAAGTATGTTTTCCATTGTTGAATGGCATTCACAGCCAGAAGACTTGAATCACCTCCCAATGAATATTCTATTGTACATCTCTCAAACAACATCCAAAACACAAATTACCCAACTCCCTACCTACACCACTGTCGACAACCAAAATCGAGCAAGAACTGGAAGATTGTATATTTCAAACCGAGTGTACTTCACTACTTGTGTCACCAACGTAAACCTATTGTCAGATTTAATTGGATAGCGATCTTGGCGCGATAAGAGATTCTTCTGCCGTACGGTTGGTATTCGCCCGCTTTTCTTGCGGCAGAAAGGGCGACGTTGGCGAAATAGTGGCGTGCAACTTCGGTCCTTCGGGCCGGATCCCTCCCAATCACGGGCGACCGTGATTGATTAGAAGATAAATATATTTGAGTGTCGTACGGGTAGGATTGTTTGTGTTTACAAGGAACTGCTGGCAATGAAATTTCGGGCGGCTCCTTGTGGTTTTCTAGATTATGAAGACACCGATGAAAGTTATTGGACCACAAGTTTTACTAGTATTCGATACATAAGAGTTGTAGAATTTCCGTTTCAGTATCGAACAACATCTCGATGGTTCTCGAAATGCCCCTTCAGGTCACGCTTTGAATCTTTTTAATGTATGCTTGTCAAGCGAAAGAAGGAAAGTACTTAGCGCTGTGGGCAACTTTGTTTCTCTGTAGCGGGAAATTGAGTACTTACCTGTCTATTACGAAGGCAAATATAGCGATATCTAGATTATGTATCTGCTAGAGGAAATAATTGAATCTGGTTTATTGCGGGAGATAATGACTATCTTCGCTTGTCATAAATCATAATGGGGCTGACGAGTCATTGAGAAAATAAATAATGAAGTTTTCTGTCGGAAGGAAGTTTTGCATCAGGTGGAAAATATCTATTTCAGTAACTTTTATATTTCAAATTATCATTGCAGTCTTTTGGGGTGGGGGTGCTCAGAACATCCATGCATTCCATCCATTATCTTGTTTTCATAGATAAACTTTTGGAAAAGAAAGGTTCTGGATTTCTATGTGTCCATCTTGATACATCCATTGACTATTCATCAAAAAGTTTTCCAGTTTATGGGTCAACAGTTTATGATTCACTTTGTCGAAGGTATAATCAAAAATGATACAGGAACAACTCTCTTCAATCGGGCTTGAATCTATTCTTGAACCTCTTTTTCCCCAACGAAAAATTCGAACCGTAAGACACCTTGCCGTTACAATTTGAATATCAAAGAGGAATTATAATAACTGACACTTGTTCCACGGTGCGTTTCATTCCGCTTGTAATCTCCTAGTGAAATCTGTCAAGTTCGAGAGTAGATTCCGCTAAGAGCACAGCGAGAGTGATCAAATAAAAACAAATTTGACATTAAGTCTGATTGATACTCGAAACATGACGCACAATGCCGAGAAGAGAAGGCAGAGAGCGAACGAGAGATTTGGAAGAGAGAAATCAGGTAGACGCGCATCGAAAATGACAATAAACCACTTAACTAGAATGATGATGGTGAATGGACACACGTATACTTCGACAGGCATTCCAAAAAAAGGCTTTTGTCGCCGTAAAAGCTTTTTGACACAATCGAAACGGCGATTTCATTCTGGTATAGTGCATTTTTATTCACGGGTAGCGGCAAGTGATTCACCCATTGAATTCGGCGCTTCTTCCTATTCTTCTCCACGATTTTTAGCGTGTTCGATGAAGCGAGTTCGAGTACCGCTCTAGGGCTCTGAAGCCGCCATTTTTTAGTGGTTCCCTCGGTGTAAGGTACTTTTACATTTGTCCTTTGAACTGCGCATTGTCTAAAAGGCCGCTAAAGGCATTCAATTTGGCTTTTCAGTCGAAACAAGTGGTCTCTCATGAAATGTCATCTGAGTCAGAAATTCCTTTGAAAGGACCGATGAAAATTGGAAAGAGTTAGGTTGGAAATCCACAATAATTTGTATATACACAAATATAACAATTGATACATCACATCTATCACAGAGTTAGGTGGAATGAGGATTAATATTTGCGCAAAATGTTCTTCAAACACATCACCATTTACGTGTTCATCGTGATCGCCAAAATACTCAAACATCAATGAATCAGCCAGAACAAAACCATCAACTTTTCCAATGCGGGTAATAATCAGTCGCTTTCCTTTTCCAGAAGGCGACCTCAGCTTTCTAAAAATTCTTAACATGTACTTGTAATATTTTCTGTGCCACATTTGCCACATCCTATTGGCATATGAGGGACTACCAATGGGATCGCCACTTTCACCAGTTATATGGGGTGGTTTGAAACTCAGGCCAATGAAGAAGCCCACAAGAAGCCCCTAGTGTGGTTGAGATACGTTGACGAAACCTTCATAGTATGCAACCATGGGAATACAGAACTAGACACCTTTCTAAGGCACAGTAACAGCATAAAACCTTCCGTCATCTGGACAATGGAGAAGGAAACCCACAACGAATTGCCATTCTTGGATGTATTGGTGAAGAGGACCAACACTGAGTGGGAAACATCTATATATCGAAAACCCACACATCTGAATCACGATTCTAACCATCATCGAAAGAGGAATTATGAAGACTCTAGCCGATCGTGCTCTGGGACTATGTATTACGAAGGTCTCGAGAAGGAACTGGGCATCATCATAAAAGATCTTCAGTGGAACAGATTTTGGCCAGAAGTGAAACTAAGAGGCCATTGAAAGCCCACATTTCCTAGCACACAGCGGGGATAAACCAGCAAATCTGGAGCATGAGCAGAGCATGTTTAGACTCACCAACATAACATCAAGTGGTCCCAAGCTGAGATCATCCACAAAGAGGAACATTTCTTTGAGAAGAAGTTCAAAGAAGCTGTCAAGGATCAACTCCTGCTGAACCGGTGAGGCGTGGAGAGGAAAGAGGGGATAGATGAAACCTTTCGAATGATCTACAAATAGTCATATCTCGGAGGAATATACCAGTCATCACAAGAAGGCGATTTTGGATACTAATAATCGAAACGTCGTTTGGTATTATTTTGAATTCTTGTCTCATCTTTAACTGTTCATTTTTCAAAATTTTTTTCGCTCTTTCATTGTATTGTACTTGTAATTCCATTTCACTTTTTATTGTTCAATATATTCGTTATTTTCAGCTATTCATTTTAATTTTTCAATTCCATTTGTTTCTTACAGATATTTTAAATCATATTAGACAATTAAAGTCCGAACTGATAACATTCAGCGATTTTTCGTTTTGTTTTTCGCGGCGAAATTGCCTATCAATGCCTATCATTGAATACATACTTTGAAGCTTCCATTATTTTGCCAAGAGTCGGTATTTCCTCCTTAAAATAAAATGAATGAACTGTTCCCTAATCGCAAGTTTGTACTGTTCATTAACAGGCGCAATATTTCTTCATGAAGGAGGTTTTAGTTATTTCACAGCTTCATTTTTTCTATCACTATTGAATTGAAAAAAAAATAGTTGAAGCATGTTTAATTTGCTAAGTTCGGTTGACACGGTACAGAAAAAAGTTCACTGTGTTTTCATTGAATAAATTGCTATCGCTAGATGTCCAGAGGATCAACCAAAGGTATTTGAGAAACTTTTGTAATCAGTACCACTGTCAGTTCTCTCATTTCTTCCATACTTTCGAAGTAAATTCCAAACCATTTCAGAACGTCCTTGTTAATTTCAATTTTCAATATTTCAGCTCTGTGCAACTCGTAAACAAAACCCTCAACAATAAAGTATGGGTCGTTTTGACAGCAGCATTAACTGCAGTATCCCATACAGATATTGATTTAAAAGTTCCATTCTGGTCTGTAATATATTTACGCCGGATTTATTTATTGCTCGTGAGAGTCAGAACCGTTCGACTTCGAGTCTTTTCCTCTCAGCGACCAAATGAAAAAATGATACATCGTCTCAAAATGAGTAATAATATGCTCAGGTAGCTAGTCGTATTGATATATTTTAGCGCTAATGTTTATACTCTAGGAAAATTAGTCGAATGGTGGAAGAAGTAGGGAAATAGCACAAAGGTTTGATTCATGTAGTACGTGTTCCTATTCTCAATCCAAATTTTATGGCACAATTCGTCTTTAACATAACCTAGTCTACTTCTCGGGTGATACAAGTAGACAAGTTCTGGCGATTACCTCTCCTTTGGGGACGTATTATATTCCATTGAACATTTTTTCACATTGAGCATACGTTACAGCTCAAAAGAAACAAATCTGGACAATACTCTGTATTCAGAAGGAATACCGGTGATGCATTTGTCTTTGTTGAAAACGGACCTATTTCTTTTTCTATCGGGGACGTTCTATTGTGTATTTGGTCCTTTTGGTTAGCTGCATCCTTCTAGTGGTGAATCCATGTTTCATTCATTGTCATGTTACTCTTGGAAAATATGTTTGTCTTGCTTAAAAAAACAGCAAAGACCCAAATACGTATGCGGAAAAGTGTACACTGTCTATTGGTATTGTGTCAAGCTATCTCAGATATTTTTCATTTTCCGGATTTTCCAAACGATCTTATGGATTTCTTCTGCTTTCTGGTGTAACAGCCTCATTTAGCGTTCGATACAATCAGCAACATTCATCGATTTTGACTCTAGCAAAGCAGCGATTTGGATTCATGTCGGCAAAGCAGCTCATTTTAATAGTTTTCAGGTTATTCTTGATTTTTAACATTATTCGTTTCTTATCCATGATTGAGATGTGTTGTTGGAATATGGGTACTAATTGCAAGTCTCATGAAAAAGTGTCAGCTCAGTGTTTTTTTTTCAATACTGGAAAGAATCATAGTCTCTGGTGGAAAGCCACATATTTTGATTCCATAGTACCAAGGTATTGGGCCAATTTTTGATAATGCTGATATTTTGATAAAGGATAATCTCGTTATTAAACATTTATTCAAAGGTGAGCCACCAAATTTTTATTCTCTTCAAGTTGTGGAAGTTAAAATCCCCAAAAAGATCCATAAAAACTTAAATTTATATATTTAGAGTTGGAAAAGATGTTTTCTTCACTATCGAATTATCGTTATTGTGTGAATTGAAACCCATTATCTTTATCGAGCCAACAATGAAAAAAATCAACTGATTCTCCCCAATATCAGAAAGTTATGTCTGTCATTACTTATAGCACGAGTATGAAAAAATCACATTCGATTTTTTGTCTAATTTCGTCAGAGTATACAGTATCCTCAGGTAGCTGATCGTATTGATATATTTCAACGCTAATATCATATGCGAGCAAACTGTTATTACACGCTTTTGATTCCTGGCCGTAAATAACGCGTGCTAAGTGGGAAAATGTTTGACAAGTACTCGTTAGCCAATTATGTCGTAGGCAGTAAACGAGTCCAAGAGCTACCAGTAAGTGTCAAATGTATCGCCGAACGACAGAGGTAATCAATCCGTTTGCTGAATGGAATGCTTGGAAAAGTAGGATGGTTCAATGACAAGATATGGGCAGCGTTCAACTGTGATTTATATCTGGTGGATTGGTTAGTCTGGTCTATCTTGGAATCTAGGAAATATTAACAATCGGTCGGTAACTCAAAAGGCAAACAAATATTTTCAAATGTTTCATGGTTATTTTGTAGCCATTTTTCCAATTTGGTACAGAAGTCTTACCAATATTAGTGGCTCTTTATCTAATTAACGTTGTTCTTGTTGAGGACAGAATATTTTAGTAGCTCTAATCAGATTTATGAAAAATCAAAGCAATACTGCCTGGTATTGAATATTCAATGCAACAAACTGTGATGGTTGAAACTAAATCTACCGTTCAATTTGCTCTGTGCTTTTTTCAGTTTGTAGATATGGTTTGGATTAACTTTCAAATGACTGGATTATCATCTTGCTGATCATGGACAGACACGCATACATTTCTGTTTGTATAGGACAGACATAGTTGTTTGAAAAAATAATCAAAACCCATAATCATTTGAAAATAAAAATTTGAAAACTCACCAATCAACTTTGAGGTTGGTTTCTATTTGAATGGATGACCAAATGAAATATTATTTGCCAATATTCATTCGTGAATGATCAATGATTGAAGTTTAAAAACATTAATGAAAAAATAAAAGATTTGCTTTATGTATTAATGTCAAAAATATTTAATGCATAACAAAAAATGTACATGAATGATCATCTGATACTGTTATATAAACTAAAATTGTGAATTGCAGTTCCCAACTTGTTAGAGTTGGTTGTGCACATGAAGAATAGCCCACATTGTTCAAAATTGGCCACTTTGAGTAGAAAACAAAGAAATACATGTTTTTGGTTTGGGCAAATTTGGAAAAATAATCTGATTAATTTCATAGAGAGACAGCCAAGAAAAGAATTATAATGATGTATAAATGTAACTCACAAAAATATTGACTGAATTATTTTTCGTTTTTGATAAAATAAGTTGTTTAATGTTGATTTTCAAAACTCATACGTAATAAAATGAGCAAAGCACTGACTTGAAGAATCAACTTTTTTTTCCGTATATTATAATATGCCTTACCGATTTATAAAGCCTCTCAAAAGTCAACTAGAATGAAATATTTTATTGATGTCTTCTGCGTCGATTCCCGTCCCTAGATATTTCCCCCAATATGAATAAAACACGAGCATCGAGAACGATACATACGTTGAATTTTGCTCGATTCGCGGAATAAAAGCAGAAAACAATCGATGCCCGCATCCCAAAAAGGCATCGACTATCGACGTGATCTACACTGATGGAAATCAATCACATCGATCAGCCGTGCGTCAATCAATGCCTCACGTGTCAATCAGGCCGGACAGTTGTTATGGCTTGTCCTACACGGCTGCTTTACGGTTGGCATCAGCGAGAAGACCCAGCGACAGGTACCTACGATTCTCTCTCCTCTCTTCGAAGAGACAGATCTACATTCAGATATGCATTAGAGGATTCTTTCCGCTTAAGGATCAAATTAAAAGGATACGGTTGTCGTTTCCTTGTTCAAAAGGAAACCAAAGTTAATGGTTGCAGTAGCTCTTTTCAACTGATGCTGCTTGAGCTTGCAGGTTGTTAATTGTATCTTTGAGGAAAAACTGTTAGGGAGGGTTACCAACAATCTAGCTTGATATCAAGAAGTATGAATAGAATGATAACTGGTTATATGAGGTTATAGGAAATCCAGAAGGTACTTAAAATGAACAACACTCACATATATTGTACATAAAATTACTTCACGTAAAAGAAACAAATAAAAAAAGTAATACAAATTATGAAATTATGAAACAACAAAAAATAATTGGTGCTCCGAGGCGACTTGATTCCAGTGGCGTATTTGCTTTTTCAGCTGCAGGAAAACCCCTACTTTTGTAGAATAATACAAATATTATACAAGTTTCAGTTCATTAATGATTTGTGGTATTAGTAATGATAATTCCCAGAATGAATCAAAGGTTACCGATGAGTGTCCACATGACTATTGAGGTTTTTCCTTGTCTCTCAATTTCTGTCCTATTTCATCAAGACTTTTTGGGTTTCTCGATAATTCTATTTACGTCCCCGTGAGAAACATCCGAAAGAGAAATTCTTGGACGTTTTGCTACATATGTCCTTTGAAACGAGAATGGAGATTTTGGACTTGATTCTATGATAAAATAGTGTTCATCACTTTTCTAGCGATGGCAGTTTCTTCATTACTTTTGCTAGTACTTACTCACCCTCCATACTCCATATTACTATTTATATATTGTAACAGATACATATCACCTGAGACGCGAAAAATAACAAAAACTGAAAGAAACTGTGAGAACTGTCGAAAATTATGACTAGAGTTCCAATAATCCTGACGAAGAATGAAAATATTGAAAGAACACACACCAAACATTTTGAAAAGTTCAAGGATTGAGTGGAGAAAGTCTGGTGAAAATTGGGAAATGTAGGTTTTATGTTAGTAAGCGTGGTGAATAAGACAATGTGTCTCTTTTTCGGGTTTGAATGCCATGGCGCGAGTGGCCAGCGAAACGTCAGGATCCGATGACTATTAACCCAGGATGCGTAAACCTCTGAAGAAGCTAGCCACTTTCGCCACGCCCTTCAAATCCAAAATATAGTGACACTGTGGTAAATAAGTTGGAAAGTGTGATGAATATATTGAAAACTTTTCTTTCGTTTTGTCGCGCAAGAAATGAGATTTACCAACTTTGTATACATGTTGATAAGGAAGAAACAACAAAATATCACTCCATCAAGCATAGCCCACATGTTGATAGATGACGCAAGTAAAATCTGTCGCCAATCAATTTTTTACGTCACCCAACTGATAGAGATTAAAAGGGTCGTGTTCTATTTAGGAAATAATTTCGTTTTAAATTTATGGTTTCGGAGATGATGTTGCAAATATAATATATTGATTGAAAAGTCACGAAACAGATCATATATCGAGTTCGTGGTGTTTGCCCTGTGGTTCCCAAACAATTTAATGTAAACAAAAATGGTGGTGTAGTTATAATTGGGGTATGCCCGCATGGAAGCATGGAGTTGGATGGATTCTCATAGACGGTACCGAGCTTAATTTACAAGGTCAATTCACAACACAACAAAGTTTTTGTTTCGGGGTTGAAATTAGATGAGTTTAATGTATTTCCACGTGTTAAAACCGAAAGTGACCA
>WOGO01005035.1:0-12768 GCA_015342085.1 Leptinotarsa defecta | reverse complement strand
TGAAATTTACAGTGTTCTAGACTACGCAACATGTTTGATGAATAAATTGTAAACAATAGTGGACCCAATATTGAACCCTGTGGCATACCTGACTTAAGTTTTAGATAGTTTGAATAGATATCGAACCATAATGCAGGTGTTAAACTTTTGGGACTAGTAGGCCGTGGTCGCATGGAACCTGAAATATCAAACGTTTTGTCTGCTACTTCGGCAGACATCATCAATGATATGTGTGTTGAATTCGAGAATAAACTTTCGTCCTCGCAGTCCCTGTGAGAAAACACTATCATGCATTAAGTTTTACGATTGTCAACTTACTGATATTATATATTAAGGATTCTAAAGAGGAAAACTAATTTTTGTCCCCAAAACTTTAATGAGTTGAGCACTGAGAAAATATAGACAACGAAAAATACAAGTTACTGATGAATGGGATATTTTTGTTTTCCTAAGTATAATGATCCATGCATAAAGACTCCTTTTGATTTTTTTTCGGTAGTGAGGGGGGAGTACACCACGAAGAGTTTGAAAAAGTAACTTTAATTCGACACATGAAATAGTATTACCACAATTTTGTTTCAAAATAATTATTCAACAGAAAAGAAGAACTCTGAACTAAATTACAATTATTCGTGATCCCAGAAATACCTACACGGCCCAACAAATAAAACACAAAAATTCTGGAAAAAAAATTAGGTAGGTATGTATTTTTCACCATAATCTCCTTTTAGCTCTTTATCGTTTTTATAATAAGAACTGTCTCAACAGAAAATTATCCGAGGGGGCTAAATCTGGCGCATACGGTGCACGAGGTAATAATTCAAATTTTAATTCATTAATTTTGGTCATTGCGATAAAGGATTTGGGAGCTGATACATTGTCTTGATGAAACAATACTTTTTTGCTTGATTTCTTCACTCAAAAGTTGCAATAAGTACGCATAATAACCGCCGTTGATAGTTTTACTTTTTCAAGATAGTCAACGAAAAATTATCCGACGCGCATCCCAAAAAACCAACACTACGACCTACAGATGAAACGGGCTTCGCCTTTTTTGGAGCCGGCTCTCCCTGTTGGGTTTTGATTGTTCTTTTGTCTCGGGTATAAAGTGATGGACCCATGTTTCATCCATGGTTATGAAACGACGCAAGAATTCCGCTTTGTTGCTGTGAAATGTCGCTAAACACTCAATTGAAACATCTTCACGACACTGACTTTCTGAAATGCCTACGAAGTCTCCAAGCTCGCGCACTTTCATTCGACGATTACTCAGTATCGCTTTATGGATGTTATTCACTGTTTCTGGACTCGTCACCTCATTTGGTCGACCACTGCGATGCTCGTCTTAGCAGCTAGTACGGCCTCGTTCAAACTCTGCAACCCATACTGGTGTAAACAAAGGAGCAGACTCACCCAGAGTAGAATCCAGTTCAGCTTTTATATTGGTTGGGCTGAGGCCTTTCAAATGAAAGTTTTGTACTACATAACGATAACCAATTTTCTTCATTTTCACAAATTCACCGAAAACGTTTGCTATTGACAGCTGCCAAACAAATACTTAACAACGCAGCGTCTTCAAACTTGAAACTTATTATTGAACTTTCTAATACAGTGATGTTTTTCAAACAGGTCAGGCCGGGTACTTCTGCATCTCTATGAACTTTGTGTATATGTATACAAACATAATGACAAATACAATGAAAGGGCATATTTTTAGGAGAGATTATAATACACGTTTTTATATAGAGGTAATTTCTGAAATTTATTGCTTACTTCCTTTCTTTGGAAGATTCCCATATTTTTTTATAAAGATGGAGAAGTAGAAAGTCAAAAAACTGTTTCCCACAAAGACAAACATTTCAACAAAACAGATCTTCTGTATGTTACAAGGTCCAGAAATCTTCTTGAACCCAATTTGCATGGAACTAACCTTAACCAAAAAGGTCATTTATATTTGGGATGCAAAGTTTTCAACCACCTTGATGACTCGATGCAAAAAACTCCAAATATTAATATTTTTAAATACAGACTTGAGGCATTACTTATTGAGAAAAATTGTTACAATATTGACGAATTTATCTTCTATTTACAACAGTGTGTTCATTTAATTTGTTTGATAATAGATTTTTATATTTGTGCTGTTATTGATCAAATAATATTTTTTCTCTGTTTTATGACACTTTTAACGTTCTTCAAATGTATTCTTGTGTATCTGCATTCATTTAGTCTCGGTCGTTCATAAGAATTTTCGTAACTCTATATTTGTATGTATTTTAGTTTTATTTATACAGTTTATACATATTTGAACCTTATGATTATCAAATTATGAAAGAACAATTTGTTAAGGCCAGTCTCAAATTACCTACACTATAGGTTCATGGACTGACACCTATCAGAAAACAATTACTCCCCTGGCTAATACCACGAAGGGTGTTGTTGGATTATATCCTTCAGGTGTCAGTGCAGGATTCTTCAGTGAAGTTATTCCTGCATATGCTGTTGGCGATACAACATCAAGTTGAACTTATTATTTTAAAATTTACAACTTGTTACGCAAATATTATCTATATTGTTGTATGTATAAATCGGGCAAATTTGAGAAAGAGCGATTTTGAACAATTAATTCACCTATATAACCTATAAAATTCATTCAGATGAAATTTGGAAAAGTATAAAATGCCGGTCAACTTTTTGGGTGAGCTCATTTTTTATATCGATTTTTCTATATTAGCATAATTGTTAGGCACATACAACTATGGAATGTTACGGCAAAGAACTTGCTATAGTACAATTCCATAATAGTGGCACTAAATTATCAGAAACATTATTACATTAAATCGAAAACATTGATGTCAAGTGTGATTCTATATACTTTTTCGTTATTTTTTCTCATCTGTTTGGTACCTATAATTTCCGTACGCCACTGCAAGAGACAGATTAAGACGAAAACGTCAGTCATTGCTGAGAATTATAGTATAATTCATCCACGGTCTACTTTCCATATTTCAGCTAAAGTTTTACAAAAATCACATACGTACTTTTCACAAGAGTTGGGTTATTGGATGAGTTTGGTGATTATCATAATATAACAATCGACTGGAAAAATGAACGATTCCACTAAAGTTGTTTTGCAATAACGTGTTTTACACCCCTAATCCTCCAGTTTGATTTCTTACACTATATAAATAAAATAATAAAGTAAAATGCTCCTTGCACACATGTGCAGTTTATATAAATGAGAATCAGAAAGTTCATCAATCGACGATTGACCTCTCATTATTTTGAAACGCGAAATGAATGAGTATATTTGGAGATACGAATTCGTGAAGTCCCTAAAATTCGGTCAGATGCTAAGTTCACAGACGTACGTACGTGAGTTCTGTATACTCCGTTGCTTAGCTACCATATCCTTTGAAGTGTAAACACTTCCCCTCAAGAGAGGGGCACGAACATAGGCGGTATCACGAGTTCTCCTCACCAATAGGTCGACTCAAACTCGTGACGTCACATTTCGATTACGTCCGAGGAGTGTCGCCTGCGCACGCACTCTTCAACAAATCAGAGGGGTATCGGTAGTGGGAGAAACTGGAAGTCGAGATCCCCAGTCTGTGAATCCACACACTCCGTCAGTAATACAAACAGAGTCGTCGTGCGTGTAGCCTGATATGCATAACGCATATTTTGATTTGTCACCAACAATTTACCTCCAAACACGTTATTGCGCGACGGACTGTAGTAAAGACAATTGTTCAATAACGTCGCCGAAAGTGCATTCTATAAACAGTGATAAAAATTGATTTTTAGTGTGAAAACTAGTGCACAAAGTGTTCCAACACGAGGACAGTGTGGACGAGCGGCCCTTACAGGGCATGGCGGCCACGACATACTTGCAAGCGAGTAGTGCGGTAACGACAGATCTGGACGGTAACGTTGTTGGAATGAATATTGTAGGAGGATACCATTCGAATGCCTCTCCGAGGTCGGCTGCCGACGCGAGCGAGATGAAGTATTTGCCTCAACACAACCATCATCACCATATAGCGAGTTCGCCCTCTCCCAGCGGACATGCAGCAGCTGTTTCACTATCGGCAAACCCTTGGGTAGGTATACCACACGGAGATCCCTGGGCAGCTTCCATGGCGGGTATGCATCACGCGCATCATCACCACCCGCACCAAGACGTGAAACCGTTGACGCAGCAGAGCGAGATGATGCACCACCAGAGACAACAGCAACAGAGTATGGGCTCACCACACGGTTGGCACGGACACGTGTCTTCTGCCCACTACAACCCCGGAGGTACCGCGTCTCCTCTTCAGCAATACCACGCGGCGATGAACGGGATGCTCGCTCACCATCAGCCGCCCCAATTGCACCACTCGTTGCACCGGGACATGCAGAGTCCGCATCATCCCCAGCATTCGGAGAGAGACGTGAGCGGAGGCGAAGACGAAACGCCCACGAGCGACGATCTAGAGGCCTTTGCCAAACAATTCAAACAACGACGAATCAAGCTTGGCTTCACGCAGGCTGATGTCGGTCTAGCACTGGGGACATTGTATGGCAACGTTTTCTCGCAGACCACAATATGTAGGTTCGAAGCGCTACAGCTGAGCTTCAAAAACATGTGCAAGTTGAAACCTCTTTTGCAAAAGTGGCTCGAGGAAGCGGACTCGACAACGGGCTCGCCGACGTCTATAGACAAGATCGCGGCGCAGGGCAGGAAGAGAAAAAAACGCACGAGCATAGAAGTATCCGTGAAGGGTGCGCTAGAACAGCATTTTCACAAGCAACCGAAACCCTCTGCTCAAGAAATAACCTCCCTCGCGGACAGTTTGCAATTAGAGAAGGAAGTCGTGCGAGTGTGGTTCTGCAACAGGAGGCAAAAAGAAAAGCGGATGACGCCTCCTAACACCTTGGGAGGCGACATGATGGAAGGTATGCCTCCAGGAAGCCACATACACCCCGGCTACGGCCACCACCCGGACATGCACGGGTCGCCCATGGGGCAGCATTCGCACTCCCACAGCCCGCCGATGTTGTCCCCCCAAAGCATGGGCCACCAGTTGACGGCCCACTAGCATCCAGCCCACTGGGCCTCCTTGCTGCACAACAGTGACAACGGCTAGTGATATATCCTAAGACACGCGCGATCGATTTCCGTCGGCTCTTGAAACTCCTTTTCACGCTACCTCAAAGCCAGGATGGGTTATACTGTGTTTCCCCCCGTATGTCGTTGTGGAGGTCCTCGGTGGAGTAAGAACAATAAATCATACGCCCTGTGAAGTGCGAGTGAGTACCTTTAGACTAGAGGACCGCGTACGTTTTATCTGTATATTATTTGTAAATAAGAAGAGTGATAAAGATGCCTGGAAGAAGGGGCACTGTAATATATTATTTTAGGATAAATATGCAACGTTGTATATAAAGATTTCAAGTACCGGTCCAATAGTAGAAAAATCGTGATTTATACTTAAATACCTATACCGGAACGGTTGTCGATATACAAATTAACTGTAAGTTTTTAATGTACAGAATGTCGTATATATGAAAGTTGTTCTTATGTTGTTATAATAATTATATCATTATTATTTCTGTTCAAACGTCGTCAAGTTGAACTTTAAAATTTTTCTTGGATCCGTACTGTAACTATTGAAAATTTCATCGAGGATTTATTTCATTTGTATATTTATTATTTTATCAATTACCTATATCGTTGTACGGTGTGACATTAAAACTATTTCGTTTTTAAAAAACTTCGGCAATTTCATTTGACAACCTTTCCTTCGAGCTTTACATTTCAACAGTATTTCACGCTAATCGAGTCATTGAATGCGGGTGTTAACTTCTTCAGGGCGTATAATTTCCGAGGGAAACCATCTGTTCTGTGATGAGTTCACTAAGTATATTTATTAGACAAACATACCTGTCGGTTAGGAACGCACCCGACAAACATACTTGTTGGTTTGATTTTTGGAACGCACCTGATCAAAGTTAACCACCGTATTGATGCATGCCAACAGATTCGATAAGCACGAAAGTGCTATTTAGACCTGTTTATCAAATCAAAATGGCAATTTTTAGGTGTTTTTCGGGTCAGTGCGAAATAATATTTCGTCATTTCAAGGTTTATTTGTGATAGATGAATTAGAGTAATTATATGTGGTTATGTATTATGAATTCCCAACGTGAGGTCTCATTATTAGACTCGATTGTAGTGAAACAATCTAGAGGGTAAATTATTTAAGACTCACCAAGTCGAGATGTAAGCATATTGTATGAAATGATAGATAGTTTTATTACTTTTTATAAAATTTGTTATTTGTTGAGAATAAAGAAGAAAACAGTATTAGGAAATTTCATTTTATCATGATAATTTTCAAAAAACCTGCATATTGATGAGTGAACAGTATGCTTATTATATACCAACTGGTAGATTTTTTAGAATTGAATTTTTATGAGAATTTGTTTGAAGAAGTAGTAGTTGTAAATATGTTCTACATATCCTCTTTTTTTCGAATATTCAATTGGAACTGATTCTTTCATAACGAAATATTTATATGATCATTACTTGACCTAAACTGTACTTTCATGCATAATAAATTTTGTGAATATCATACTAGGAAAATAAGTATTCAAAATTAAACATTTTGAAGAGAAATCTCAAGGAATGGAAGACAAAAAAGTATTGCGTAATGCTCCAGCAATAAATAATTTTCATGTTTATGATTGCATACAATTTTAATTTTTTGTATGATTTCTAAGACAAAAATGATTATTGTGACATTTTTTAGAATTTTTTAATACATATCATGACGTTTGAGTGATTTGCACTTCTATTATATAAATAGTGATGACAAATGTGAAATCTATGAAAAGAAAAAAATGAATGGAATATTAAAATCATAAGAACCTAAATATCCAGATGAATCAGTTGAAAAAGACAAGCATTTTGATATTATTTAATTTTTTTAACTTGCTCATCGTAATATTTTATTTTTAATTAATGTTGTCTTCCCATACATTTAACATTTTCTACACGTTTTTTAATGAATGTCCGAACCTCAAACTTTTCCTAAAAATATTGCAAACGGCATTCAAACTCAGAAGATTATTCACAAAAAAATCTGTTTATTGCGGTAAATATCGTGAACCTATATTATTTTATTTTTATTTAAAAAAATGCTGTATGAGAGTTTTTTCCATTTTCACAAGAAATTATTTTTGGCATCTTATAAAACTGAAATTAAAAAAATTACAGCTCCTCGGCACACATTTGAAGTGTGTTGGCAGGTACAAGTACAAGTGAAAAAAGCAATATCTGGATATTGTGTCTTTGTACACTGTGTATATGTATGGAAATGAAAGATAATTTCAATACCGAATCCATTTTTCAGTTAATATCTGTGTTTGAGATTTTTGAAACATTGCTTACCAATTTGATTAATTTTTTCGTCAGTAGTATGTCAAATATAATTATCCATCGATTATAGGAAATGTTTTGCCGAAAATCGTAAATTTAAGAACCTTCTCATGAAAAACAAAATCATGAAAAGGATGTGGGATTCCTTATGAGGAAAAATTGATATTCGGAAAAACGAGCGATTCACGGTCGTTGGAAATTAATGTGTTATTCATTCCGCGAAAAAGACATTGTTTGAATAAATTGTAGGTACAATACAATACTTGAACAAATATAAAACTTGTAATTACCTCATAAACAACTGATTCAGTACAATTTTAGACTATTTAAAGTGGTTATACTAGTTCACAGGAAAAAATGATAATACACAACCATATATTTAAATTGATGTGTGATAAATAACATTACATATGACAATTTTCATTAAATTAAGTTGTGAACACACTGAAAAAATAATGCAGAATCACAGAACATCCAGAATTTGCTAAAGCAGCCACGACGCCGAATTTATTTAACAATAAAGAAATTGATCACTCAGTTGAATGATCAAAATAACCGATTACAGTGGTTTCAAATAAATGATGTAGGGGTTTTCGAGATTATTTATTTCAAATCATCGATTACATAGGGAACAATTTTTAGGTATAAAGTGACTATTGTTTAGAGAGAAATACTGTTGAAATAGTGCGACAAATATTGACTACTTTCCTAGCCAAAAATAAGCACTTTTCCCAATTACCAGAAATACAATACTCGTCTGACCCGTGTTTCTACTGAAGATGACAACTTGGTTAGTGAAACGTGCGTTGTATTTCTGGTGATTGGGAAAAATGCTTGTTTTTCAGATTCTTAATATACCAGAGGTTCCAGTTTTACGTTTATTATTTTTCAATGTTTTTTAATGATAAAATACAAGAACTACAGGAAAATCCTTAAGGCGCTCTTAGAGCGGTGCCTGTGCCTTTTAATCATAGGATACCAATCTATTCGATTAATTCCAGAGTTGGACAGCAAAAAAAAAATTAAAACATATTTTTGAAAAATCTGAAGAAGTATTGTTTTAGGAGAGTTCAATTTTTCTACTTCTCCATTTTCATACAAAAAATGTGGAAATCTTCCAAAGAAAGAAGGAAGCAATCAATTTAAAAAATGAACTCTGTATACAAAGATGATATCTGATTCAATTCTAAAACCAATGTTCGGAAACTGAATAGAAAAACGTGTTTTTTGTATAATTCAGTGTTCATATAAAAGTATTTGTTTCGAAAGTATTTTTTTTTCGTGTAATTCAATGTTTATATGAAAGTAGGTTTGGAGAGGGCTTTTCTTCCTGAAAGTTACTTCTTTCCATGATAAACACATCTTTCTTTGAAAGAATCCCACATTTTTTTTACAAAGATGGACAAGCAGAAAGCCAAAATCTTCATTTCTCAATAGTTTTGAAATTTTTTTCAACAAAATGAATGAGAAAAAAGTTGGGAACATCCATAAAGGAATCCAGTGATGATACAAACAGATTTCTTCTAGCAAGATTTCTAACAATAGGTAAGTAAATGTTTGAATAATTACGTATGTGAAATTGTCTCTGTATATTTGATCCTATACTCACTATTATGTATTTGAAAACAGGCAAAATTAGTTAAATTCAATGAAATTTTCACGATATCTTTTACTCGAGCAAATGCGACGGAGCCTTGTGTCTAATGAAATGTTTACAGACTATAGCTATAACTATACAATATAATGAGCAGGTACTATTAATTTATCGCTTAACAATCTAAATATCAAAGAGAAGCACCGAACGTACTTTACGAACTCAAGTATCCCATAATACTATATCAAACTTTAATCAACAAGACCCAATATTATGGTAGCAGGTAAGACAATTCGATGAACTGCTTCTGTGTGCAATGTTTCAATAAAGCTCCAAAGAGTCAATCCTGAAATTATACTAATGCTGAAGTTTATAATTTATCTTTTTAAGGATTGCTCGTAGCTACAAAATAAAAATTCTTTCGCTAGTATTGTTTGTAATCGTCTAGGTTCACCTTTTCAATGGGAAACACTTCGTACGTGAGGTTTGTAACTAACAATACGTTTATACACAAAAAACTACATGTCTCTGTATCATCTACGGTCCCAGAGGTATAGAAAGATCACGTCAGGTAACAAATCCTGACACAATTTAAGGTTCGAAGAGATCCAAAATGTAGTAATAGAAATTCCAATAATATTTAGCTTGTTTTTTCAGCTGGGTCATTCTTAATATTTTGTATATTAGAAAATCCCGAGTGCGTTCATTAACACTGTCACTGCCAAATGCATGGTTGATTTTTCGGGCTTTCGGGTTCAATTTGAATTCATAGAGAAGATATGGAGTTTCAAAAAATATGACAATAAAACGGACACAAATTTGAAACAAACTAATAATAAAACTCATCCATACAACTTATTGTATGATTTTCACTATAAATATAGTGAAAATAATATAATAAACCGTATTAATGAGTTTTAATATGGATTTTCATTAAGTAACGGCCATTTCTATTCAATTAACTTAATAATGAATTATGAAGTAAAATTCTAGCAAATTGCAATAATTTTTAAAAAACTAATTTCGAAATAGACATGTACTGCGGCTACATGGTGGCCCATTAAGTTTGCACCAAATGGAATTTTTTTATTAGGTCATTGCATAATAATTAGGGCAAGTTAAACAGCTTACAAGATAAAAGAATGAAAATGCCTTTATTGAGAAATTTCATTTCGAAAGTTGTACTCAAATTCAAAGTCATGGCTTCCAAATCACATTTTCATTATTTTCTTGGTTAAAATTTGAGTAACTCTCATGTGATATGAAATGATATGATATGCATATCAAAAAATTCTGAAATGAAGAATGCAATTTGCATTTCGATTACAAACAATTTGACTTTTTGTAACCCATTCATTAAACTTGTGTCTTTACAATGACTCGTCCAGAATTATTCTTGCCGGAAGAGACATAATTAATTTTGATTCAGGTGGTTGTAAAATGATGCGTGAAAACAATTTGTTTGAAGGAGATTGACAATGTTTCATGATGAATTTCAGTAGTTCGGACTTCCATTGTCTAATATTATATAAAATGATTTGAAGTCTCTGAAAGGATCAATACAAATGAAATAAAATATAACGATTAAACCTGTCCTGTATGCTGCTTGACTTGAAGCCATTTTATTTATGCGTTTGAAAAAAAAGTCTCATTTGTTTTAAACATATTGATCTACACTCAATAGTAAACCGCATTTGACTCCGTCTTATCTACTAGTTTTAAATTAATTTTACAATGTGTCCTGATGTAATACACAGGTAAATCTAATATTTAAAACATTATTTCAACAAGCTATATAGCATACCTACTATTAGGTATTTGTTCACCATTGTTATCCATAATATTACTCTGTTTACTTATTTATACACTCTCATAGGCATCTAGATGCCTGTTGTTGTTATAACTTGTGTAACTAATTTTAATGAATGAACTAAAGTCTATGGAATGATTTTGTTGCAAAGTATGATGGGCGACTGCTGATTTTCCTGGTCTTCCATATTTTAGGTGTGCTAATTATTCCTTATATATTATTCTAATAGATCTTTTTTCCTAATATTTTGCATCGCAGTCCTTAAATTTAATTTCGAAAATTCCAGACTTTTCCGAATTCTCGACTTTGTCTATTGAATTTCCTAAAAGGCTCTGTAGTGTATGACTTGTTTTAAAAACAACCTTCATACCCAGTTCCTTGAAAATATTTTCAAAGTTCTTCGTGTATGGTGGTATGGAACTGAGATATATTTATCATGGTTGTCGTCGTTTTTAAAAGTTGAGATTTTGTCATTCTTAACCTAAACTTTTTCTTCCTCGTTATATCATCTACAACACCCCTATTATTATTCTTTTGTTTAATTGTTCTACTTTTTACTTGTATTTTATTTCACTGTAATTTATTTTCAGGTTTTTTTGCGTAATATAATTGTTTTTTTCAGTCGTTCTTTTTATTTTCATTTGTATTGATTCATTCAGGGATTTCAAATCATTTTATATAATATTAGACAATGGAAGTCCGGACTTATGAAATTCAGCGTGAAAACAAGTTCACTCAATTCAGCAATCCAAATGGCCCCCTCATTCTCCAGACTGCACACCAGGTGAATTTTTTCTTATAACATTTCAATGCAAAACTATTACTGCAAGGCTGTTGCGATCTACTTCAAATGAGCGAACCATTAAATGCATTGAAAAGGAAATTGGAAATATTAAAACACTTTTTCTCTCTCTCTCTCTCTAACGAGCCTACTACTGTTTTCTTTGGGTTTGTTCTGTTATTTAGGTTGTGCGAAGTTTTGCACAAAATCCTGAGTAATGTATGTAGGTATATGCCTTTGTTTAAACTGCAAAATTTTTTAATGCTGATAAATATTACAAACAAAAAAGACGAAGTAAGGAATACATAAAAAATCTGAAGCGAATTCTACTAACACGCTTCAATATGAGAGAAATATTGCCAAAGTTATTTGATGGTGGCTACTTCAGGAATGTAATTATTCAGGTAGAAATTGGAATTTGACAAAATAATAAACATTTGAATAGGAAGTCAATCTGAACAACTTTTCTACTTGATTTTTTGTTGTATTTTTAGACATAAAAGTACTTGATTCTTAACAAATTCAACATTTTTTGACCTGACGTGTATGCTGCTTAACTTGAAGCCATTTTGTTTATGCAATTAATAAAAAAGTATCATTTGTTGTGAACATATTGGACTACACTCATTATTAAACTTCATTTGACTCAGTCGTTTAAGTATTTAAAGTAAAAATACAATTATTCTATTTTGTATTTTATCTCGACTCTTCTCATAATTCTGACTTTTTCTTAAGGCTTCAGATGTTACGAGGTAGTTTAAACTTCGATATGAAATTAAAACAGGGATTCTGAAATTATTAAAACCCATCCTTTTATCCTGAATTAAAACCAATCACCGAGAAAGCAATTCATTAGGTAGTGAAATAGAAAAAACGTTCAGATTTTGGCAACTCGTACAAAATAAGTTATTTTTGATTCCGCTTTCTTTGGCCATGGAATATGATATTATAATGCGCGAAACATTAAGTTATTTCAATCCGCGAATAACTATTTTAATAGATGTAAAATAAATGCAATTTTATTCGTTATATCCGCTAATTCCTGTTTATGGATGAATCAAATTGAGGCTTGTGCTCTTGATGTCCCATTTCCCGGTATACCGGGTGGCACTGGTCAGAAATTGAATCCTACCATTTGATAGGAGCTTATATTTTTGTTT
>WOGO01005034.1:0-12770 GCA_015342085.1 Leptinotarsa defecta | reverse complement strand
GTGAAATTGACAGACAAAACTTTCAAGATGGCGACTGGCGCCGTCTGGGAAAAAAGTCTGGAAAGGGGAGTCTTGTGGTACATGACACGCAACATTTAATAATTTCCTGAAGACAAACACATTAATATCGATATTTTTAGAAATATTCCTTTTTATGTGCCGTATGGCAATTCCAACAACCCGCTAAGGCTTTGTAAGTTAATATATAAAAACACCAAAAAATGTCAGTACGACAATACACATCATTGTTCAGTTAAAATATTCCCATTTAGTTTTCGGTTTAACTAGTAGAAAGGTACCACGTCAACAATTTCTAAAATGGTCAATTCTCGTCCATTGGAAAAAACATATGAAGCGATTTTTATTTACTGTGCGACGCGTAACTTTCACGAGACCGAAAGGATTTTCAATGAACGGTTTCCGAATCGTCCTATCTCTAGAAAATATTTGGGGGAACTTATATCCAAATTCACAACTACCGGTAGTGTTCATAACAAAAAGCTCCCAGGTCATCCGTTCATTCCGGAAGAACAGCAAGTGCAAATAATTGGTGAGATGGTAATAAATCCTGAACAGTCTCTTATTCCGTCGCGAATGTTTATGAGGTGTCTCCTACTGTGTGGAAACTTTTGAAGAGGAAGAAGTATTATCCATTCAAAAGTAGAATGGTACACCAATTAACTGAAGATGACCCTGATCGAAGAACATAATTCTGCGAAATCATGATGGAAACCATTGCAAGGCATCCTACCTATCTCCACAATATTTGTTTTAGTGACGAATGTACATTTTTTTTAAACGGCAGTGTTCCCAGACAAAATTGGCGTTATTGGAGTGACACCAACCCTCACGATTTCCGGGAAACACATACCCAATATCCAGAAAAAATTAATGCTTGGGTAGGAATATTGGGAAACCATATTGTAGGACCTCTATTTATTGATCAAAATTCAACAGGGGAATTGTATTTGAATATGCTGGAAACTACTACTGACCCTCTCATCACTGATCGTCGAAGCGAGTCCTAATGAATTCGATATGGATATTGTATTCCAACAAGATGAAGCACCACCACATTACCCCAGACAAGTAAGAAACTATTTGGATACTATTTTTTCCGGTCGTTGAATTGGCCGTCGAGGTCCTACAGAATGTCGCCCAGTCGCCATCTTGAAAGTTTCATTTCATCTGTCAATTTCACTTCAAAAATAAAGTATTCATGCATTAATTTCATTATCCCAAAAGTCAATTTTTTGAGTTGACCCGTTCAAAAAATAAACGGTGGGGAGACATTGAAGAAATGCACTTTATATTATTTTAAAAACAATATCTCCTAGTTGAATAATTTTATTATTCCTTACTGCTGTTGTCCACTGTTTTTTTTTTTAATTAGAGTTGAAAATTCAAAATGTAAACGGATGTTACTTTTAGTTTAACGAATCTATTTCCTTCTAGGTTCCAAACTCTCAGATTCAGATTCCTGTCCAAATACAGGTACCACAGCATCATATACAAGTAGCTGGTGCAAACGAAGAAGATAGTGAGAATGCTGTAAGTACTGTAGTCTTGCCAACAGCATCGGATGGTCTTTCTATATTGCCCAACTAAGGAACAATATATTTTTTAATTAGGTGAACATAGTTATTTTTATAATATTCAATCAAAGAATATAAAATGAATTTTTATTTTGGTAAATATTTGACCTAGGTTATTATATGTTAGATTATTTTACCTAAATTTTATGTAAATAGACATATGTAATTTATTCACTACATAACTTGTGCTGATTCAATAAATGGTACTTGATTTGAAGAATTTTTTTGAAAACATGTCCAAAAATATATATTTGTTTGTATATTTTGTTCAGTATTAAGACTTAATTGAGAGAAAATTCTTCACATCGACTTTCATTTCCTATTAAGAGTTGATCATAAAACAAGCTGCCTTTTATTACCATCAGTGTTGGGAAAAAGATATATTATTTTTGAGTTGCTCCCGCAGGAAAGTCTTCGTCATGGTTCATTTGCAGTAGAAGCTCCAGTTGAGCAAAATATATTTAATAAAATAAATATGCTACATCAAAATATGAACATTCAGGTAAAAACAAAAAAGTATTTTGTATGAATGTTTTTTTGGAACTGATAATTGTGTAATTTTTTAATATAAATGAACAGTCATTCATTAGAAAATAAGTATCAATAATTTGTTTTAGATTTGTAATTTTTACATGTTGAAACTAAACAGAATTGATTTTTTGGAAGTATATTTTTCTTTTTTTAATATTTCTAAATTGGCCTGAAAAACTTTTTACCAACACTGATAAATGATTAAATCCTTTTGTTCTGTAATTGCGGAATACCTTTTAGTGTATAGAGATTAGGTTTTGGGTTTGTTATTAATTCTCAGAATTTTCGTCCATGTCTGTTTCAGTTTTGAATAGATATAATTTTTACATTACTGAATTGTATGGAATTTGGTTCAGCTCTCTGTAGTATATGTACAATATTAATCGACACCCACATTTTTTTTACACTGGATACCTGTCAAAACCCACTATTACATTATTTCCACACGATTATTTGTTTGAAAAGGTTTATGCAATCAAGAAATTTTGGTTAAAATGTTGGGCTTTTGGGAATAGGATATTCAAAAAGAGGCTGTATGGGTGAGGAAAATGTGGGTTTTGGGAGTTATAGTAAACAAACTCTGGTGGCCTCTAACAAATTTTCAGACTGGTAATGTGAACCTTTCGAGTTTAAAGAGAATATCTATTCTTAGAACTAAAAATCAAATTGTCAAAATTTTATTCCAACTATTGGTAAACTCAGTGTTACTATCTTCATTCAGGTTTGAAGGCCGTCGTAGTTTGGAATTGCATCCTTATGTTTCGCCAGCACAAGAGGCTTCCTCAGAGGTTTATTCACCTTGATGATTCACCAAGGTGCTGGCGAATCATCATGCTGGCTAAACGTAAGGATGCAATTCCAAACCACAGCAGCCTTCAAACCCGAATGAAGATCGATATACTGAAAATCTCGGCCTGCGAAAGCCTTAACCAATTTATTGGTAAACTTAATTTATACTGTCTAACAAAGAGGGTTTT
Organism: Leptinotarsa defecta; assembly: GCA_015342085.1. Lineage (NCBI taxonomy): Eukaryota > Metazoa > Arthropoda > Insecta > Coleoptera > Chrysomelidae > Leptinotarsa > Leptinotarsa defecta. Next base: position 9,667 of record WOGO01005034.1, on the reverse strand, counting down.
ATGTAACAATCAAAAATATATGATTTATATTTCAAAAACTGTTCAAATATTTCTCCGAATGACAATTTTAATTTTTTTGAAAGGGAAATATTGTGATTATCGAATGTGAAATAATCACTAGATGTAAATATTTATGAATGTTAATATTTTAAATATATACCTAAGTAATAGAAATAACTTTTTATACTATTGACATTCTTCACGAATTTATGAAAGAATGCACTTTTCTTTTTAGTATTGTTTTAATAAACGTTTCCACTTATTTTTGATTTTATTCCATGGATTTTCAAATGAAATAGATATCTGTGTCTAAAATAGGATCAGTTATACTTGGGAAAAGTTTTGTAAAAACTTTGATTGCTCAAATAAAGGTTCAGTAAATGATGTTTCTCAGGGTTCAAAGTTTTTACCTATTGTTTCCGTTATGTATAACATCAAAATATCAGGTAAATTCACTTTGCTTGTCATAGCAAATCAATGCAAGAAAATACCCTTTGGCTGAAAACTTGAGAAAGAATAAGTTTTTGTGATGCCAATGTAGTGATTTATATTGTATTTTTGGAAAGGGAAAAAATCATATTTTTTGTGAAAATTCCTCTCTTATATTGACAAAAAAACATGAAAAATAGATCTTTACTGCATTGATGAGAAATAATACTTCAAAGCCATTCAGTAAGTGACCTACTCGACTGATTTCGTGATCCTGCTGCTGGTTGAACGAGAAGCACAAACTGTCAGATGTCCAATGTTGAATTAGCAGTATTCAAATATTCATTTTTTTATTAAAAGATTTTATTTCAAATTTGACAGAACGAACTCTGTAGCCAGATTGAATGAAATTGTTTTGTAACATATATCTTATATGAGTTTTGTTGATTTATGTTTGAAAAGCCGGATGTGTAACATTATCTCTGTGATAGGTTTGGTCAGTGAACTGGGGTTCATAACTTGTCTCGGTTATTCCCCACAAGTAAAATGAAATAACAAATTTTGAAAAGTAATGAATGAATGAATACCTGAAAATCGTTCAACAAATTCTACTATACTTGCAAATCTACATTGTAACAAATTTATTCAAAAAACATTGTGAGATTTTTACTAAACAGTTTTACAAAACAAATGTTTTGTCATTTTAAGAAAAAATGCGATTTTAACTTCAGATTAATTTACTCAGATCAATTATTTATTAACAATATTACAGTTTACTAATAGTTCTTTTTTCAAATTCTCTAATTACCATGACAATTTTTGCTATACACAAGTTAACATCTTCTTCAGTTATTTCCCAATGAGTCACTAGTCGTGTAAATCCTTTTCCTTTAGCACCTTGTCGAATTCCTATTCTAACTGAAACTTTTACGGAATCTTCTTCTTTAATTTCAGCCAATCTTGCAGCAAAATCGGCAGGAGTAAAACTTGGATGAATAAAAGAAATCATCACTATGTTAGTATTGACTGAGCCGAGATCTACCTCACATATATTTGAATTGAGGCATGAAATAGCTGAAAAATGAAAGTAGAAATATAATTCAAAGCCAAATCGTTTGGAGTTATAGTTTCACACAGTAGACACCAGATCTGCAATACAGTTGACTCGTGATAGTCCGACGCTGCGCCGTATGAGTCATCGGTATCGTCTAGTCGGTCTTACCTGTAAAACTGATTCATGTTGTGTTATGATTTTAATATTAAATAAATTTCTCTTCTTTTGTAAAAACTGAAACCTGACTTCATTACATATTTTGAGTCTTTTTTAGTCAAATATTACATAAAAATTCATCGTTAATTCAATTAAATAGAGCCAATCTTTGGTAATCCGACACCCCCGCGGTCCCGTAGTGTCGGACTATCGAGAGTCGACTGTTCTTTTTTCGAAATGTGTTTCACCAACCTCAAATACAGTAGATAATTTAATTAGGAAACATACTTTAGGTTGAATCATCTCAAATCTTCGACTTTTCAAAAAGATATGTACTCAAATTTCATTGTCCTTCCGTATGGATAAAGATATACTAACGGTTTAGATGAAATTTTTAAAAAGGTGAACGTGAAAGTAGCCCTCAAAACTTCTTGCTCACTTCAACAAATTTAGGGTAACGGTGAAGACAATATATTGGAAAATAATAAATCGGATATATGAAATGAGCTGCGAAGCCTATGACAAAAAGTATATTGTTCAGACTAAGCGAGTCATTAAAATTCGTTTCAAAGAACACCCGGCACATACCCGATTTCCAAAACTAAAAAAATCTAGGCGACTTGGAGAACGTCCATACAATATGAAAACTATCAAGATATTGTTGAGATCGGCACATGACACTTGATTTTTGAATCCTTTCGAAAGTCGGGAAATAGCAAAGTGTGGCATAAAAATTATGAACAGTGAAGGTAAAGGCGACGTCATCTCACCCTATAAAGATGCCATCTATGAAATCGACAGAGACTCACTTCTCAAATATCAAAGATAAACGATGCTCCTCAAGGCATTCAGTCAAGCTTCGATATTGATTGCTGAAAGAGATTTGTCCTCTGTCTTTCACTGCAGCTTTTCTTGCAAGGCAGCTAGGGAAGATGTCATTGTCTTTACTTTCAGTCTTGGCCTTTTTGGGACAGTTCAGTGGATCAGCCTAGTATCACTGGTGGGAACTCTTGGATCGAAACAACGCTATCTGGTGTTGGATCGCAAGTAGTAAAGGTCCCATTTCAAACAGCACACTGTTTACCTTCTTATAAATAACTCTGTTAAAATTAGCAGGAACTTTCCCGTAAATTTCTACCTGAAATCATTGATGTGTGTCGAAGTGAAAAGTACCCTGTTAGAGACCCGTTTTAGAGTTGAGAATTAATTAATTTACTTCATCTCCTGAAGACGCAAACTTGGGTTGTGGAACGCGCCTCGAGAATAGTATTGCAGCTCTGGTGTTTGGGAAAACTGTTTGTTTTGGATTTATTCTGAGCCAGACGTTCTAGTTTTACAAAAGTATACAGTGCAAAGGTTCACTGGTGAACTGAAGAGTGATACACACAAAGTTGCTGGCTTCATTATTAAAAAGTGGAGAACTCAAGAGAGTAAAATAAGAAACATATAAAACTGGAAAGACAAGTTTATGTAATCTCAACTGGTACAAATATCTATAACCTGATTTCGATGGTAATATTAAGTAAAACTCAGAAGCAAAAAGTTTATTGTAGCAAATACTTCTTAAGTATAATATATGATCAGAATGACATGTTCAGTTTGTTGGGGTGCTATGGCTAATTATGTACACTAACCATGTTTAAGAATTATATCAATATATGACTAGTATTTCAAACAAGAAACTAAAAATATAAATAAGCAGGAATTTACAAAAATGTTTCAAACATATATAATATATAATAAACATTGATTACTTAGAGTGCCAGATCCTCTGAAATTTTATTAATTTCATGCAACGAGAAGTGTACAAATATGTATTTCAGACATAATTATATTGTTTTCTGAAATTACTATTTTCGAACCACCTTATTTAGCTTTCGTAGATAAAGTTTAGCGAAATTCATGTAATAACTTTTAACGAGAAAATATCCTAGAAATTTTGTCTTCCTTCAACGTCTTTAGTATTTTTTGCTTGCCATTGGCACATATTGTTATGTTTATTTTTATAAGAAACTTCCAGACTTGAAAATAAATTTAACCTACACCTTTGTGAAACAGTTCATTCTAACGTTACATATTATCAAACAAACATTACTGTACTACACTCTCGATAAAGTAAAACATAATAACATGAGTTATCCACCGTTTTGCAGAATAAAAGTATATTATTCAACGAGAGAACTATGACATTACTCGTGATAATGAAGTTTGACGACGCGAGTGCCGTAAATCATTCGATATGAGCTCAAGGAGTTCTGGAATCTCAGCTTTTTTTTAAACCGCAAACACACTTAATCACAACAAGACTGCTTCACGTTCAAACAACTACTGACAAAAATCTTAAAGAACAGAAAAAAAACAGTAAAGAAACCGTGCACATACGAATAGGATCTAACAAGTTTTGAAACCGTAGCATGCAATGAATAACATAATACTATTAGATGTAGGCACCTTTAAAACAGCACTTACGGCAGTGGATTCACACACTTTTGTAACAGTGTTTATGAAGAATGTAGCTAGTTTTGAAAACGTACTATTTTTTTAATATCATAGTATACTGGAAGTAATCAAATTTGGTCCACTACAATTATATAGGCATGTGTCAGAGCTGTCAAAGAAGGTATTGTCGCCATTTTTTCAATTTTGGTGAAATATGGATCTAATTAGTTATGGAAACACACGCCTCACATAGGAGATGGCGGTCATTTTGTTTTTTGACTGCAGTATTCTAACACATCATATCATTTTCAGGAGTCCTAACATCCCAACTACAAGGTTCAACAAAGGGATTGAGACTACTTTCATAGTTGCATTATCATCAAGCACACGGGAGCCTGTTTTTAAATTGTATTAGACATGGGACTTTCACCTCAAATGTACAAATATGAACATTTAGGTCCTAAATAATACACATTATTTATTTTTCCATTGTTAAATTTAGGCCATTCTCTCTCTTTCTGATCAATTAGTGTCTTTGTAAAAATCTTACTGTCTCCCATATTAGGCAGATACATTTACTCACTATACTAGGTGAACGAGGGGCACCTAGGCACTTCCATGTCTGTACTGTGCTTTTCCAAACACCTAGTAATGTTGATCAAAAAGTATTTAAAGTTGTTCAGTATAAAGTAATAGTAATGCATAGGATATAAACATTGTGTTCAAGAGCGGTTGATCTACGCAGGGAGTAACGTGCATGATTTATAAAAAAAATAATGTAGCAATTTGTAAAAAAAGTAGAGTAGTATTGTTTTAGAATTTAATTGACAGCTATATTATTTTGTGATAGTTCGGATTTTCTTCAAGGAATGTTTTTAAATAATACTTTGATTTTCCCATTTTGGTTACTGTTTTTTCTATTGTAGGGCAATGGCATCCTTGTCTTGTACAGATGGGCTCATATATAGTGAGAGCCGTTATATTAGGTTGATAGTTAAACTGTAGTGAGAAACTAAGGAATTTTGTTTTGGAAATATTTAAACTCAGTTTATTTAGCTGCAGACCATATTCTGCAAACATCTCAAGTATAGCCCTGAAAGAAAATAGCTGTGTCGTTCGCATAGTACATTGTGTACTTTGAAATAAGGGTTATGCTGTTGTTATACATGAGGAATAATATTGGGCCCAGTACCGTGCCCTACGGTTTATGAATAATTCCAATACTAATCCTTTTATACCACAGCTTTCGAGTTTTATCAGCAAGACGCCTTGTTGCACAGTATAGAATGCCTTCTATAAGTCAAAAAAATTGCTAAGGACTGCTATCAAGATATGTAACTAATTGTTTGAGATTATATATAGCTTTTTCTGTATTTGAGTTTTGTAAACAAACCATACTGTTGTTCAATTTCACATTATGCCTGCTGAATACATTTATAAGCCTACTTTCAAGACTTTTTTCAAATATTTTTGCAAGTTATCAATTTGGGAAATCAGTCTATGATTGCCAAATAGTTTTGGGTCACTTTAAAGTTGATATAATCATAATCACGCTCCAGAAAAAAGACGAATTAATATATTTATCTTTCAAAAAATGTTGTGGTAAGTCATTGTGAATAATTTTTTTGGCCAAATTCATTTTGATATTAGAGAAAAAATTATTTAAACAAGATAATTTTTTTTTGCTTAAAGTAATTGTATCTTTTTTACCATTTTGCATGATTTCATTGTCTATAGATGTTTTGGATTTATTATCCAAAAGGAGTTGGGTGTTATAATATTCCTTTTTTGTTTGTCTGTTGATCTTATTTATATAATCTTTGTTCCTATTTTCTGATTCTATTGAATAATTTGACAACCTTTTTTTAAATCAATAAGTTCACAAGACCATTGGTTATCCAAAGTTTACGGTTTTGAGTATTCTTAGATAAATATTCACTAGATTAGAAAGTAAAAGCACGTAGAAGCTGACATTCGACCGAAGTAGGTCAGATGTCAATCTTGCTGAAGTGCCCATCAGTAAGTTGAGGACCGCTCCGGAGGAGCGGGGGTGGATGGATGAGATGGGATGTTCTGCACACAGTAACCGTGTGGGAAAGATCTCAACTCAGCAGGGGGCATGATGGGAGGAGATAAATATTTTGTAGCTGAATCACCAGTATGTTAAAAATATGATAGAACTGACCAAAACTTAATGAAAATCCATTATAACGTATTAAAAACAACAAACTTCAAGTGCCACGGTTTTGTAAACTCTTTCAAGTATCACACTAATTTTTTGGTGTAGTGTATTGTTGAAATGATTATAACTTTTCTGTACATCATTTGATAAAAATACCCTATGCCATGTTTCAAACTGTAATAGATTATTCAATAGATAGTGGAGAATATTAGCTTAATGTTTAATTCTTTTAATTTAATGTGTATTGTCAGACATTACATACAAAATAAAATTTATACAATAGTACATTATAGAAATCTACCTAAATATTTACAATAAATATTTAAAACTAACCTATATATTATTATATACACATAATTTAAATGAAAAAAAAAACAGTATTAGATATGAAATATTCTAATGTTATTTCCAATTGAAAATAAAAGTATTAGAATTTGATTGGGAAATGAAATCATTTTTCTGATTACCCTGATAAAAAATGTACACACTAATATATATATATATGAGATCTTAAAATAATATCATTGCCAATTTTCATGTATATGAAAAAGTTTTTAAATATCATGAAACATATATTGGGGACCCTTTCAAAAAACTAGTTGGTAAAAACCTGACATAAAAAAAATTAGTTTTTGATTACCCATCATATCACCATGTATAAATAACTTAAACGTTTAAAAAAATAACCTCCTCTTTTTACTAAGCAACGGTATCATAATTTTCCAAATTGAATATTTCATCATATTCCTTGATGACGAGTTGTATTTTGTCACAAGCCAGTTGAACATCTTCAGCGGTAATTTCATGATATAAGACAAACCGTACACAATCAAACTTCAACGATGAGCACCTCACAGAAGCACGTACACTATCAGTATCTAAAACTGTCTGTAGTCTACGCTGTAATTCTTTGATGTCAACCTTGTTACGATCTACGTACATCAACAAAATGTTTGTTTGCACTTTTGCTCGATCCACTTTGAAAATATTCGACTTCATTTGATGTATTGCTGAAAAAGTATGTTCATTATTGATTTTTGTGGCTTTGGTTTTATTATCAATCCAATACAGATTTTGAAAAGCATTTAGCTGACATTACATATACTTACATAAGCTGTGGTTAATAAGCACTGCCTTCAATGTAAATTATTGAAGAAACAGTTTAAAAATTGATTACTATTGTTTTGATGACTCATTTTTTATTGCAAAGATGTTGAAACTATTTTCTGGTTTTGCTTTTGATATAAATCTTTCAGACCAAGAACATTAAGTCCACAAAATAGTTTTGACACAGTCCATTCCAGTTGCAGTTATTTCCCAGTGACAAAAGTTTAACATTGATATTACTAATACTTACTCATACTTTAGGTAACAAGCATCACCTTCTATGTAATTTGTTAGTACTACCCCAAGTTCCAGAAGGATAATTTCATCACTTCCAACCTAACTTATGAGACAGGGGGAATAGGTTATAAAAACAGGAGAAAACTTTTGGACTATTGTATTTTGGACTATCTGGTGTAGAACAAATCCAAAACAAGTATTGAACACACACATCAGAACTAGGAGATGAAATATAATGATTCGTTTACTATATATTTCATTTCCTGATGATGCCAACTTGGTTGATGAAAAGCGAGTCAAGAATTGTTTAGTCATTATGGTGTGTGGGGGCAGTGTTTATTTTAGAAAGTAAATAACTCTTAACATCAAGTGGAGTTATCCAGACTCCTGGACCTTATCTAAAATTGAATATTATTGCATATCAATTGTATTGGTAAGATGCTTGAAAAACTCTGTGTACAAGTGGAATATAATAATTATTTTTTATTACAAGTTCAAGTAATTTGAAAGATGATAACATGAAAGATAGTATCAAAGATAGTGATAAGAAGAGTATAGAAAACTGGATTTTCTATTCAAAATTCCTCTATTTGTTCAAATTTATGCAAATTTGGTTTCTATTTCTATATTATACAATGTTCAGTGTAGTTTGTGTTAGCTAAAGGAAACATAAGTATGAAAAATTGTTGACTTTCTTATTAGTCAGTGGACTATGGAATATCATTGACTTTAGGTCGATGATGGTCACTATCTTGCACTGATTAGTGGCTAATGAGCCCGAAACCGGTCTGCAAATGTGCCCGTTCCAAAATTGAAGGTCAACTCTTTCAGTTGTATTGCCAATTGCATATGCAAGAAATTTTCCGTGAAGATTCCTGCACTGACGCCTGTCGGATATAATCCAACGCCTTTCGTGGTATTAGCCAGGGGAGTAGTTGTTTTCTGATAGGCGTCAGTCCATTTAACCTACTGTGTAGGTATATTCCAGACTGGCTTGAACGTTTGAAATTCATTGGAAAATGGTTGGAGATTTGTTTATATGCTATAGAAAGTGTTCAAGTGAACTTCACTGTTCTTTCATTTGGAGAATTGAGTGAAGGTGGAATAAACTTCCTGAGACCGTTTTTCCTAATGAGTTCAATATCCAGCAATACAAATCCAATACAAATGAGAAAACCTCCTTTTTTTCTCGTTCAGTTTATAATTGGTTTCAAGATTATCCAATGAATAGAAAGCAATATGTCTATATTGGGGACATAATCAGTTCATGAACAAAATGTGGGGTACCGCAAGGATCAATACTTGGACCTGTATTGTTTCCTATATATTTCAATTCTTTGGCTATAGTCAATTAATTTGGTAAGTTACAAATGTTTGCTGATAACACCACTTCAATTCTCAATGGAAATAGTATACAAGAAATCAAAATTAATATTTCAAAAGACCTTTATCAAATATCTTTATGACTTCAATGCCATAAAATGACACTGAATTTTCGAAAATTTTCATATATGTTAATATCAAAAAGGTCTATATCAATTGATTCAGAATATCCAATTAAATTTAATTATGAAATTATTAAGTACTCTCCTAGTGCTAAATTTCTTGGTCTTATTCTAGATGAAAATATATCATGGAGAATACACATTGAAGCAATAAGAAACATAATTGGAATTTCATTAAAAATAATAAATGTTTTGACCCCTAAAATACCTTAAATTGATTTATTTTTCATAAGTATATTCCAAAATTCACTATATTATTTCAGTATGGGGTATGGCAACAAATTCTTTATTGAAACCAGGTGAAGAACTTCAGAACAGAATTATAAGGTGTATATACAAGTTGAACTACAAGAAGCCTACAGTCAACTTGTATAAACCAAAAAAACTATTAGATTTGTCATCCTTACATAAATTCAAATTATAAACCTTCATTCATTTGTCCAAAAATAAGTTCAAACATTCAAATTCGACTTTCAAAAGCAACGGTTACCAACACAACCATTTGACAAGATATTCAGGCAATCTGAAATTAATAAAAATGAAAGGAAATATTGGGCA
>WOGO01005033.1:0-12770 GCA_015342085.1 Leptinotarsa defecta | reverse complement strand
TTGTATTGTAACAAAGTTTCATGTCATCTGCGTATAAAAGGAAATTGGCATCAATCTCAGCTCCGATATCATTAATGAACATATTGAATAGTAGAGGTCCTAGATTTGATCCTTGTGGTACACCAGATGTGGCTATATATTGGATAGACTTGAGGCCATTGAGTTGGACGTACTGCTTACGGTTATAAAAATACGATTTGAAGAGGGTGATTGAGACATTGGATAACCCAAAAGTCGAAAGATTGTTCAGTAGGATATTATGGTCAAGTCCATCGAACGCTTCAGAAAAATCAGTGTAGATGACATCAGTCTGACAATCAATACCCTAATACCCTCTGCAATACATTGAATGATTGTTACAAGATTCGTGGTGGTTGAACGTCCTTTCATGAAACCATGTCGATTGGGGCTAATAATGTTGCTGACATGACAATATATTATCTTCTCAAGAAGCATCTCAAATACTTTACAAAGGTTGCATATGATAGAGATTGGTCAGTAATTTTTCATCTCACTTTTATCTCCTTTTCTGAAAATTGGGCAAACATTCGACCTTTTCCATATTGATGATACAGTTGATGTTTTCAGGCATATATTAATTAGAGTTGTTAGTGATTCAGCCAGAGCTGAGGCACACTCTTTAATAATGAATGCTGGAATATGATCAGGTCCCGCAGTAAACTTAGGCTTTAATTTTTTTAGGGTATGATAAACATCTTCAATACTAAAGTTTTTGATTGCTAAGCTGGGAATATTATTACTGTTGTTTGCATGGTCACTTAATGTTGGCACTATATAGGAACAACTGAAGAAATCTTAGATATCAGGTATATCACCTCTTAATTCTTCATGTTTCTCGATTGTATTATTCTGAATATGATCTTTTTTTTTGAAAGCCATATTGATGAATGCTCAAGATGTTAAAGCCTTCCAGATATTCAAAGATATGGTGTTTTATGGCTTTCCCCATGATGTTTAATATCACTGATAGCAAAGCGACTCGTCTAGAGTTATTTGAAAGATTATTCCTGTCTGCAATCTTCCAACAAGAAGTATAAACCCCTTTCTTGTAAGACAAGTTGAACATTCTGCATAATGCTGGTGCATTCAGGTATTTTGCATAAATGTGTGTTGCGTATAATTCAATGTCCATCGCATCGGAACCCACTGTGTAGGTACGTTAATCTATATGAATAATAATTCTGTTATACGGATGGTTCTCTTTTCGATACATTCTTCAGACTTATTTTGATTTGTGTTTTGGGACTTTGTTCATGAAAGAAAGTTTCAACTAATGACAATTGATACTTCAAAATCGTTTTTTCATCATATCCTAAAATTAAACGCTTTAAAAAATATTAAATAGGGTTTCATTAGTCCCAAGAGCAAACCCTTTCAGAGAACCGGCATGATAGCATTCCGTGAATAAATTTCCTGTATGGATGGCTCCTGTCACTTGAAGAACAGCCTCGCCCTATCTCTATTTCTGGTACCACAACTGCTGATTGAATCTCTAAACATTCGTGAAAACATCCTCCTCCCATGAAACAATCAACACAGCGGCAAAACCCGCCTACTTCTCTCACATGAACAATTATGCTTATGGTAATGAAGGGGTGAACGTTCATTAATTATTCATTCTCATACATATGTTGATATCAACCTTGGAGTAACGCCATGAAAACATGCTGTCGTTCTATCGCCATCATCAGGCCCATGTTTGTATGAAGTCTTTCGTTCATTGAGATCACTTGACGTGTGATTGATTCATAGGGAGACGCGTCGGATTATTTCATCACTTATGGAAAACTTTCATTGGATGCATGTTGAATATTTGATTAGTGAAAGCATCACTATAGATGATAATATTCTTGAACGTATACATTTTTTACAGATTATACAAGATCTTCGGGATGTGGATGTGGAAATACTTCAATACTCCAAAAGTTTCGAATCTGGTAATATTTCATTGTGAATACCACACATATACTGAGAAGTAATGTCATTCCTTGAAATTTTAAATTGATTATTTTTGAGAATTCTATTGGAGGTAGTTCACAGCGGTATTAATGCGATTTTCCAATCTATCCCCTCATACTATAGTATCACTGAATAGGTTTGTTTGAAGGTAGTTGACAATGTTTCGTGGTGCATTTCATTACTTCGGACTTCCATTGTCTAATCTAATATATAAAAATGGATGTTTGTTGATTGGTTGGTTGGTTGGTAAGTGATGAACTTCTACATCGCTCAACCGATCGTGATGAAACTTGACGTGTATAAGTAATTTTTAATAGAGAAGGTTCTCAGGCTATCAATCTTTCTGTAACTCGCCACTAGATGGCGCTGTAGAACAATTTTTTAAAAGCACTGTTCTATAACGCTGCGCACGTCTAAGTTTGTTGATTCTGATTCTGTCGAAACATTGGAGGAACCACAGCGATACAGCAATATAGTACTAATTAGTACTACAACGACCAACTCCTACGTGGGCGAAGCCGCGGGCAACAACTAGAATTGTATAAATTGAATGGAAGTACCTGAAAGGAACTGTAATAAATTAAAAAAAGGTGAGCTGAAAAATAACAATTATATCAATAAAAAACTGAAATCACAATGAAATAAAATACAAGCAACAATCAAAAAATCAAAAAAAATTGAACTATCAACACGAGATGAAAATTAAAAGATCATTTACAAGAAATGAAAATTAAAAATCAGAAGATTCCAAACCAAGTTACTTCACAACGTTTCGATTGTTAGTATCCACAATCATCTTCGGGTGATAACTGGACTTATTCCTCAAAGATCTGACAACTTATAGGTCGTTTGAGTGCTTTCAGCTATCCCCTCTTTTCTCTCTCCGCTTCATCGGTTTTAGCAGAAACTGACCGTTTGGCGGGAGTAAGTCTTGATCCGCTTGATTAGAGGTTTCCATATGTTGCATATCTCTACGCTAGTTTGGCTAGATGCATTTTTGGACAACATATATGCGACTTCTTTGAATTTTCTCCTAAACCAGTGTTCTTCCTTGTGTATGATTTCAGCTTGAGCCCACTTGATGTTATGTTGATGAGTCCAAACATGCTGTGCTATTCCTGATTTGCTGGATTCTCCTCGCTGTGCGTGTTTCTTATGCTCCGCAATGTGAACTTTCAATGGCCTCTCAGTTTCACCGATGTATGATTCTCCGTACTCGCAGGGTATTCAGTAAATACAATTCTTGGAATCGTAGTCCGCGTTTGGTGGCCTGGTTTTGGTGAGGCTGCTACGGTGAGTGTTCTCAGATTTGAAGCAGATTCTGATGTTTCCGACAATCCCCTGATGTAGGTAAGTACAAGTATTGGTTCAGGCGGCTTCCCTTCCTTGTGTAGCTCTTGCTGTCTTCTAGCTTAAGCCTGTTTCACCATCACTTTGGAGTAACCATTTCGTTGAAGGTCCTGTAGCACATCAACATCGTTATTCCTTCCATCACTTCCACAATGGAGAAGGAAGTCCACAACGAATTGCCATTCTTAGAGGTATTGGTGAAGAGGACCGACACGAAATGGGAAACCCAGGCACACAGGACAGTATCTGAATCAGGAATCCAACCACCATCAATCGACTTAGAGAGAAATCATCAAGATTCTACTAGACCGTGCTTTCGGGCTCTGTTATACAAAGGAAGGTCTCGAAAAGGTATAATCAGAAATTACTTTCAACGAAATGGTTACTCCAAAGTGATGGTGAAACAGGCTTTAGCTAGAAGACAGCAATAGCCGCTACAACCACTACTCGTACTTCCCTACATCAGAGTATTGTCGGAAAGGATAAGAATCATTGGGTCCAAGTATAACATCAGAACCTGCTTCAGATCTGAGAACACTATCCGTAGCAGCCTCACCAAAAGCAGGTCATCAAACGTGAATTGTAATTCCAAGAATTGCATTCACCGAATACCCTGCGAGTGCGGAGAATCATATATCGGTGAAACTAAGAGGCCATTGAAAGTTTGCATTGCATAGGAAACACACACAGCGAGAAGAAACCAGCAAATGCGGAATAGCAGAGCATGTTTGGACTCATCAACATAACATCAAGTGAGCTCAAGCTGAAATAATTCACAAGGAAGAACACTGGTTTAGGAGAAAATTCAAAGAAGCCGCATATATGTTGTCCAACAATGCCAAGTTAACGTAGAGATTCGCAACATATGGAAACCTCTAATCAAATGGATCACGACCTACTCCCGCAAAACGGTTAGCTTTCGCTAAAACCGATGAAGCGGAGAGAGGAAAGAGGGGATAGGTAAAAGCACTCGGATGACCTATGAATATTCAGATCTCTGAGGAATAAGTCCAGATCACCCGAAGACGATTGTGGATACTAACAATCGAAACTTCGTGAAGTAACTTGGTTTGGAATCATTTAATTTTTAATTTTCATTTCTTGTAAATCATTTTTTAATTTTCCTCTCGTCTTGATAGTCCATTTTTTTTAATTTTTTTTGTTGTTGCTTGTATTTTTTCAGCTCACTTCTATTTTTCTACATTTTCTTTCAGGTATTTCAAATCAATTGAAATCACTGAATAGAGTGAAACGAAATCGCTACCCGTTGTCTGTCCTTTTGTATGCTGAGATCTTTGAAACTACTCAACGGATTTTGATGCGTCTGATTCATGAGAAAGGTTCATATGTATATGAAATGTATAATATAGTAGAGAAAAACTGATAAATTTAGAGGTTTCTAATGTGATGTCATAAATAAACACATTTTTTGCGCTTACATTGCAAACGCTGATTGAATCCTACGAAATAGAGCAAAATAATGTACCACCCCATTATACACTTTGAAGAGATCTACAAAAAAGTCCGCAATAACCATTTTTCATCCTCGAGAAATAATGGCTTATTTTTCAAGCGATTTCAAGCATTACAGCATTATTCCTTATCCAATTAAGTACCTCAAATACACTGTACATTCAATATAGATCAATATGGCAGAGACAAATGGAAACGTATAGAAATCGCATTTTGAAATGTGAGACCTCATTGATCTCTAGCTTCCACAAGTTTTGACTTCTAAGAGTTGCTGTTCATAGGTTTTGTAAACTATTTTACACCAGAGGAAAGTTTGTTTATTTATGTATTTTTTTACACTTTGAAATACAATACAATGCAATACAATTTATTCACCAAATATACAAAGTAGAGTTTGAATACAAATATTGCTAACAGTAAATGGTGGTAAATAAATGAAGCGCCCAAAAGAAGGTTTCCATTGTGCATGGGCGAAAGTATTTTAACTTCTTGAGCAGTTTATAGAACTATAGTTTTTAAATCATACAGTATATACATAGATATTACAAGAAGATAGATAACAAAAAGAGGGTTGACAATAAAAGAATATAAAAGCTATTTTTATGAAAGGATTTTTGCATTTCAGGTTCCTCTTAAAGTTCTGTTTTGTACTCGTATAACACTGAGTTGAATAAAATTCACTCTGTCACAATTTTTGAGATAAATTTTCCGTTTTTGTCATTTTTCAAAAGTGTTCACCGAATTATTGAAAGAATAATCATATGATAATCCTCGTAAATCCTCTCAACCTCAACGAAAACAAACGTATTCGAATGTTTTTCAATGCTTTGAAATCACTCTTTCGAAAGTTGCTTCAGCTAATAAGATTATGAAGTTTTTGGTGGAAATATCCATTATTTTGAAAGTAGTCAATGAAACTTGCCATGAATTTTTCGTGATTGATACCTTGAATAATATTTTCATCTTCAAAATGTGATTTAAAAAAGTTTTTCAGAAATAGACTTTCCATCAACCGGCTTCCTTTCAATACGAACAATAACTGTCGAAAGTTGAAACTGATGCAAGATGAAGATCAACGGAGTCTAATTTTTTGCCATGCGATTTTCTCCCTGTTTCCTGTATTTCCGTATCAAAAAGTTTTCTTTACAGGATAAATTGAAAACCGGAAAACTCATATGGCAGGAAAAACATGTTTTCAACTGCAAAAATATTCAATTTCAGTAACACAGATGTTACATTTTGTGTGAGATTTATATCAAGTGAGCAGAAAATCAAATGTCCTATACAAGTATCGAGCTACTTTCATCATATTAATAGTAAAATAATTTCAACAAATCACATGTAATTAATTGGATTTCAGTCAGATTGTACTCTGAAGTGGAAAATGTAATAATAATGAGAGAGATTACTCATTCCAATCCAACTGCTATACAAAGTTGTTTGTTGTGTATAAGCCAGTTGTTTCAATTTATAAATCCAAATTGGTAGCAGAATTTTCCAATAATTCCAAATGAGAGAAGCGGACATTCACGAAATGAATTGAAAGGGAAGAAAATCTAATCATGTTCGACTTTTCCAAAATAGTATTACATTAATTTTGTATCCAAAAAAACATTATACATATATATCTCTACATATCTCTGGAAGGTTTTCGAATTTTCACAAGGAATATATTTTTCCATTAGAAATTTTCACGTGTAAATAGCATTAGAAATATGTGTCGAACTGGAATAATGGTTCAATGTGAATTTCAAATTCTGTTGTAACTGGATTTCTTATATAGTCAGTGAATGAAAGATTTAATTGACATAGATACAATTTTCATTTTCAACGGACAATACGAATTTGGATCTTTGAGAAAATATAAAGTCCTGGAAAAAAATTTTATAATAAAAATGACCACGAATTTTCAAATTATTTGAAAATAGCCGATCCACGGTGATATCCATTGGTTGAAAACCAGAAAAACACAACACCAGAGAGCGCTGTTTTGACCTGCCATTTGACGCGCATCTGTTATGTTACAGCCTTTTGGACATATTCGAGTATCAAGCTGTCATTGAATATTCGGTTTTGAAAGGTAATACGCCTACGCAAATCAAAGATAAGTTGCATTCTGTGTATGTAGATTCTGCACCATCATTTAGTACAATGAAATTTTGGGCAGCTGAATTTAAACGTGGCCGTAAGATCTTGGTTTTTGATGAACTTTCAGAACATCCAAAAACTACAACTAACGACGATAACATCGCCAAAGTTCACCAAATGGTGCTGGACGATCGCCGAATCAAAGTGAGAGAGATAGCAGAGGTTATGAACATGTCTGACGATTGTGTTCGTCAAATATTGAATCAAAATTTAAGCAGAAAGTTGCTTGCGCGTTGGGTGCCTTAGTTCATCTTCGTATTGCTGGATCCAACTGTCCTGGAAGATCAAGTCTGGGTACATGAGGGCGACATCTCTCCTTACGAAAATGCCACCTATGAGATCGCCAGAGAATTCAATACGAATGTCTTTGACGTTTGATGTCAAAGCTTGGCATTGCAACTGATGTTTCGAAGAGTCTCGTTATCTTCAATATTAGAGGATTCAGTTCTCTGTCGATCCCATAGATGGCATCTTCGTGAGGGGAGACGTCATCCTCCTCATTCACTCAGGATTATTCTTCAAGGACAGTTTAGTCAAGCAATATAATTGTAGTTCAGCCTAGCACCACTAGTGAGACTCATGGCAGGTCAAAATAGTGCTTTCTGTTGTTGTGTTTGGTTTCTGGTTTTAACCAATGGATTTAACTATGTGTTTCAGACTAGCAAAACGGTGCTGTCTGGTATTGAATTGTATTGGGTAGCGTTGTATTTGTGAGATGAACATCATATTGCACTGTTCAGAAAACACGCATTACCAATTATTTTACACCCAAAAGGCCCAGAAATTTTTAACGAAGTATGTATTTCTTCTTCGATGTTTTCTCATCTGTAAATGCTGCTGTCGTCTCTATTGTCTACTTCTGAAGAGGAACATACAGGAGTATCGTCTGGTCTTGCGAAAATTGTTCAATTTGTTCACTCTATTTTGGGTGGACCACAAAAATTTTTGTTTCAATTCGTGGCTTCAGGAATAGTCCGTCAAATGTTTGAGTAGACGGAAGAGTACCCAATACCATTTGTGAAACTACCTCTTTGAATGACGATACTGGGTCTTTGAATTTGAGAAAATGAATAAGCTGTTTTACTTATTCCTTTCAACAATTCAGAATCATAAGGTCCAAAAATATCAAAAGTCAATTGCAATAGGGAAGAAACAGGAGAAACTTAACAAAGTTGAGTATTTCCAGAATTTCGACTTTTCTACAATCCTAGTAGCTGCACCCCTGGAATTAGATGTTGCAGCAAAATGTGAAGCTGCAACTGTGCCTACGCAGGTGATGTCTCAAATCAGAAGTTTTACAAAGTAAATTAGACTCATTCCATATGGACGATTTCTATCATCTCGATAGACACCAAGGCGTTCCAGAACTGAAGTAACCTCTGCAGTGATAGGAGTTTTTCAGATGATCATTCAATGAAAACGTCTTAAAAATGTACCGAAACTCAATTTACGGCCATGATAACCATTTTCCACACAGTGGATTTACATCTGCATAAACGTCAACTGAGAAAGCACCCAAAGAAGCCAGAAGCCAGAGAAAAAGCATTCAGTCAGTACAGTATGAAACTAGTTCATACAGGGTATTCCCAGATGATATGCAAAAGTTAAGAGTGTGTGTTAAGCGTTAAGATTTTTATGACAAACTAGGAGTTGGAGTTTTGAGAAAAATATGGAAACTATTCAATATTTCCCAAACCACTTGTTATGTTCTAGAGATATTTTATGAGCAGTGACAGAAAGCAGTTGAATATTGGCCAATTCCAACACATAGACGAATGCGAGATTCTCTATATTTGTTATTCTCAGGAAGTTTTCGGTTAATTTTCCGAATAATGAAATCTTCAATGATATGTTATTTAACAAGCGAGAAACTTTACAGTTATCCATGATAATGAAGTTCGAGCGAGTAACGATCATTTTTCCGGAGTATGACTCATTGAAGAAATATTTATTTGTAGAGAATAACCCGAATCAAAGTAATATCATTGAATGTCATCGCAAGAAGTAACAAAAAAGGAATTTAAAAATATTTTCAATGTCTGTTGTAACAATCAATCAAACAATTTTGAGAATTGAGTGCAGAAAAAACTGTCGAGGTTGTGTCCCATCCCCAGATTGATGCCAGGACTTTAGTACACTATTTAAGATTTCTGGCCATGCTCACGAGTAAGTGTTTCATTTTGTTATTGAGTGCCAAATATTGGAAAAAGATCAATCAGGACTCATTAGAGGAAACCATACTTCTATAAAATTTCTAATAATTTCATGTGGACTCAGAATATGAATCAATTTTATGGCGGAGTCCCTGGGAATGTTTTTAAATACAATTGCTAGATTTTCTGTGATTCTGTATTTTCATTGAAAGACTAAATTCAAAGTTTGGAATCCAATGAATAATGTCACAAACAATGATGTCACACTACGGAATTATTATTAAGTAATGAATGAAAAATTATCATTTTGGCGGAGTACTCGTAATAAATAAAGTCACCATTCTAAGAAATGGTGGATACGCCAAATGGAGTTACCTTTATTTTGGAATCAATATGAAAGAAGTCCGGAAGTGAAATATTTTTTTTGGAGGTGTGAGCTGGTTTCTGAGTTTCAACTTGAGGTGATTAGGGTCAATGCAGAATTTTATATTGTTATGTAAATAAGTTTGTAGCGTTGACTGGATTATTTTACGCATTAAATACTCCACATATTTTTATATTCATCCAGCTATATATTTTCAAATGCATGTACTTATAATGCGTTGCACATGGACATTTTGTAAGACATGCAATCTCAGTTTGTCATTTTCATCACAGATGAAATTCTCCTTACTCATTGCTTTTTTATCATATTACTGTATTGAAATTTCATTATATTATTTATATACCTACCTGTTATTTTAAAATATGTATTACTTTATTGAAAATTCTTTATAATTTTTATAGATAAATTCAAAATTGATTTGATGTATGTTTTATTGCTATTATGAAAAAACTACTCGGGTACTTATCATTTTCACTGTTTTACTCATTCAATCATTATTTCAAAATGTATTTATATTTTGTATTATGTACAGCTATCTGTTAAGTGAATGAAGTTATATATTCGTCACCAATTATGACCTTCTTAAACAAATCTGGATCGCCATTGTCGTCATTCGACAGTTCGTTTCTTATATGTGTTATTGATAATTTGTTTACTTTATGGTAATTCATGATCACTTAAATGGAATGAATAAAAAACACTCTTGTCTGAATATCACTGTTAGATTTTATTTATACTATCGGTTTCAGGTTTGACCCCATTATCAAGTATCAAAATAAATATACTTGTGATATATCGTTTGAAAGTTCTCTTTTCAAAAATGTTAACGCTTTCGAATTTTTTGCAAAAATTTAGATAAAATGAATTAAAATCATGTGGTTACCGAAATTCGATAAAATACATTCAAAAACTAAAATATAATGGAAAACGTAATGAAATGTAGAATACGAAAAACAACTATGGATATTAACGAAGTAGATGTTCAAATTGTTCACCGCGAACATCTTGGTAACATCGTAATCTCAAATAAAACTGTCTTTTAACATTATTTAACACATCAGGCGTGACCGACCTAATCGTAAGCGTTATTCGTACTTTCAAGTCATTCAAATCTGAAGGTTTAGTTTTGTACACATTGCTCTTTACATATCTTCATAAAGAGAAATTTAAAGATCAGGTGATCGGGCTGGCCATTAAATCGATCCTCGCCAACCTATCTACCGATTGAGAAATGTTGTATCAAGGTATTGCCGGATATTCACTTGGTAATGTGGTGGTGCTCCATCCTGCTGAAACCATATCGTATTTATTGGAACTTGAGGGTTTCCTGGATCAGGATATGAGTTTTCTAAACTTAGAATGACATCCCTTTGAAATAGTGCCAAATAATTATCACCATTCAAATTGCCATCAATGAAAAAGAGACCAATGATGTGGTTTTCTACAATCCCTGCCCAAACATTAACCTTTTGAGGATATTTCGTATGTTCTTCTCTCATCCAGTGAGGATTTTCCGTTAACCAGCAGTGGCAATTTTGCCGATTAACATGACCGTTAAGAGACAAAGTACACTCATTAGAAAACATAACCTCTTCTGATTGGATGATATTGTTATCCAACATGTCCATCATTTGCTCACAAAACTTAAGTTCTTTCATCAAAATCGTCTTCCATGAGCTCCTGAATAGGTATCATTTTATAGGGATGTATTTTATTTTCTATTTATATGTTAACTATCGACGTATGACTAGTGAACATTGAATCTAGTGGATGCCTGTTTATTCGAAAATGCCCCTTTTTTTACAGGGATTCAACTATACAATAAGCTGCCTGAGGATACTGCAAGTGAGAGGAATAACATAATATTCAAAAACAAATTGAGGAAGCCTCTAATCAGTAAATGTTACTATAAAGTAGATGGGTTTTTTATTGACTGAATATGGTGCCTGAATGCACTTTAAATGTATTTCAAATATGTATTTTATACTCTTAGGTATATGACCAGTGATGATTATCAAAATAATACTTTATAATTTTCACTATTATTCGAAATTTCATACATACATGTGCTGAGTTCTCTTTTTTTGACTGTTCCAATATCATTTGAATTGTGATCTGACTGGAATGAAATTATTATTATTATTATAAAACATTTGGGGTTGTAGTTGTCATTCGACGGGGGTGAAAGGTGGGGATAGCATTTTTCCGTTGAAGTATGTCAAATTATAATTTGAATTTGACGTGTTTCGGGATTTTGTTGAAATATGTACCGTAACCGAAATAATGAATTTATTTCATTCGGCTTTTACACACTGTATATCACACCGCCCTAAATCCACACATAAAACTAATAGTGAAGTTCATCCATCAATCTCTCCTAAGAGGTCAACTCCCACGAAAAAATTGCGATTCATTCCCATCTCGCCCTACAAGTTTCTCAAACATTTTAAATATATTACTTTTTCATCAGCATGAACGACATCAGTCCATGAATAGGGTTCTTTTCGAAAGACGCACAGGATGAAAAAGTATTCCAAAAACTTTGTGTTATGGGAACGGAATAACACCATGGTATTTCATAAAAATTTCAAGATATATTTCAAAATTCAACTTATTCATATCAAAGTTTGGTAAGTTTCTCAAGGAATTAACAATCTTGTTGATACGAGTATGAATTTTACAGAATTTCCTCTTAAACTTAGTGTTTATTTGGAGAAGCACATTGTTCGGGAGAAGAAAATGTTTCAAGTCCAAAATTTTCATCAATGAATGAGTTTTTCTGATAACACATTGAAAAAATATTCCTGAAATGACATATGCTATCAGGAAACACTGGTTTCAGCAATTTCTAAGCAAGTTAGTACCTATATTCATAAATCTAACTGAAAACTATTCATTTGCGAATATGATTTGAAGTATTGAATGAATTATTTCAGTGTAAGGAGAACCAGAGATTTCGTCGACCTTTTCTTGTACTGTCACCTTCCACAACCTGGCTTAATATACAAATTGTAATGAAGAAATTTATACAGACAGACTTTCTAGTAGCTATCAAATGATGAGAAAGCTTTTCACAGCAGTAATTAAAGCGCATAGTTTCAATAAAACTAATAACAATTTATACTATATTTACTACTAATAAATGAAACTTCATCAATAATAGCATTACTAACAACGAGAACGGGTAAAGTCATTCACATATACAGTGTCACCATTAAAGTGCGCACCATATGGGAAACTTTTTTTTCGAAAAGTTTCAATGAAGTTTAACTTCGGCACTT
>WOGO01005032.1:0-12770 GCA_015342085.1 Leptinotarsa defecta | reverse complement strand
GCACCCAGTACAAAGTTAATTTGTTCCTGTTTGCAAGTTCATTCAGTTCTTCATGGCATTCCCAGACCAGTTTTGATGTCACCTTCGGGTTTGTCAGTGCTTCTAGTACGCTCTTGCTATCTGTTAAAATATTGATCCGCTCATTTCTTTGAGGTCTCAATTTTCCAAACATGTTTTCGAGATGACCAATGGTCTTCCACTCTTCACGGTTTATGATTTTGGCCGTAAAGTTTGTGTTAAAGGTGTACTTCGGTGTCATGTGGTCCGTGCACATATTCAATATGTGCTCCTCCACATGTTCCGAAATTTCTGTTCGGTCCGATCTTTTGTAGTTCGGTGAGTTTTCTAGTTTGAATTGGCCCATCCTGGCCTCCCCCATTATCACAAAGTGTGATTGAGGTAGATTCAGGAGTGTCTTCAATGCAGCTGTTGGGGTAGTTCTCACTGCTCCCGTCATTCCCAAAAATGCAAGTCTTTGCACCTTGCCTAGTTTGTTGATAGCGATCGCCTGCTTCATCTTTGGTCACCAGAACAGAGATGCGTATGTTATCATGGGTTTAACCACCATCTTGTATAGCCAATATACCATGTCTGGTTTTAGCCCCCATGTTATTATCATAATCATAATATAAATGTAACCTGTGAATTTCTATACTCGCATTCATGGAAAGTTTCAATATTAATTATGTTTGAATATTCGATTTCTTTGGTTCAATTTTATCAGGACAGTGACAATGACTGACATTGTGAGAGTCATGTATGATTCAAGAATGATGACAGCTAGATATCAATTTCATAGCTGTCAGTTTTATTGTTGTTGGGAATAAGCGTAACATCGTTGTAAAACTTTGTTTTGGTGGCCTAGTCCAGTGGCGGATTTATCAGCAGGCTGAGTAGGCTTGAGCCTAGGGCGGCAGATTTCTGGGGCGGCAAATTTTGGGAACGGTTTTTTTGCTACATCGTGGAAGTCAAGAAGATTTTGGCATGACGGTTTTCTGATTTCTTACAGATAGAAGTCTGCAACCAATTCTGCCGATGACTAGCCTCCCCTCAAGAGTTAATTGAGTGACAGAAGTTTTTCTTGATTGAAAAGGGTAGAAAATTATCTTTCACATATAGTCAGTTATATGTCGGATATAATCCAACGCCCTTCGTGGTATTAGCCAGGGGAGTAGTTGTTTTCTGAGAGGTGTCAGTCCATTAACCTACTGTGTAGGGAGTTGAGACTGGCCTGAACGAATTGTTCTTAGATAATTTGAAATTAGTCAATATTTGATGAAAGTTCATCATCCACTTATTTAAGAACAATTGTGTGCTTTTAATTTTTTCAAATTGCACATATTCCACTTTACAATAACTTCTTCAGGTACCTGAGGAAGCTTCAGTTGCTTCAAACTGTTTTATTTTTTATTTCATATTCCTGGTTATGCTGCTAAAAATTTCATGAAATAAATTATTAGTAAAAAACATTTTTGAGTACAAGTTTTTATTTACTAGCTTTGAAAAGATGAAAATAAATTTTGAATCGTATCAAACAATTTGTTACATTATACAATTTATGATATAAAATCTAATCGTGAGATTTATCTACTTAAAGAGTATATTTTTCTTAGAATTGTCAATATCAAGATACATTTGAATTCTTAATTGAATAGAACTGGCCGATACTTGATGAAAATCCATATTGAAACTAATTAATACAATTTATTGTACGATTTTCACTATAAATATTTGTAATAAAGTTGATGCTATTAAACATAAAAATGTTTAACACAGAGAAAGAAATTACATGTTTTAATTCGAAACAAGCCACCAAAGAAAAAGACCAAAGACAATGAACTATTTTCGCAACATAAGTTCTTTGACAAATTTGTCAATCTCATGAACATCAGTTTCACAGGACATGAAACTTGTCTATTAGAAAAAGGTCTCAATAACAATATTAAACCCAACATAAGTTCAACAAATTTAGAAGTTTTAGGAATTGATACAGATATCGCGTTTATGGGGACATATTGCTGCAAAAATTTTAAAAGCTGAAAAAATGCTTAAAGGTAGGTTCGATCCGGAATTGAAACTAGTTAAATCCATAAAAGATAAATCGGCAGAAATTAACATTGTTTTTACGCGAGCTGATAAAGGCAAAACGGTCATAGCCATGAACAAAAAAGAATACGTAGAGAAGACTTCATACTTTCTAAATGCTGGCGTGTAAGATAGTCTCAGAAACGACCCCAGCCATTTATATCAGAAAGAAGACAAGGAAACTTTGAAAAATATTCATTGTGCCATGAATGAAACAGAAAAATTCCAATCGTTAGTCATGAACCTACAACCACCTAAACTTTATTCGTTGATTAAATTACACAAAGATAACTACCCGATTAGACCAGTAGTTACATTCGTCACAGCTCCTTCAGTTAACATGTCTGAAAAAATTGCAATTATTCAAAAGCACACCAATTTCAAATCAAAATTCAGTTTGAGAAATTCACACCATTTGTTTATAGTGAAAATCGTACAAATCTTATTAATTAGTTTTATTATATTCTTGTTTCTATCCTAGAACCGGCATAGTACATTTATTTATATAATGTAATGAATTGATGGGTTCAAGGTGATTAAAGATTTTCTTCTTATTAGTGCTGATAAATGAAAGATTCTACTTGAAAATGTTTTCTTACTATTAATTTATTTTTAGTTATCACTTGTAATGGTCCTTACTATGTTTATTTCATTCAATGCATCATTGTTGCATGGTTGGTCTCTACAACATTTATTCAAGCACCACCAAACTATCCTTACCTTTTTCAGAGTTATTACTCTTTAAAATTGGTATGAGGACAATCGTATTTCCTGTCATTTTAATTTTTTTCTTCTTGAACCCTTCAATTTAATATCTATATCATGGGGTCGTAAAAAACAAAGTGGCATGATGTTTAATTCCCGTATCCTTTCTGAAACCTTTTCACTTGATACCCATACCATTGGCGTGCATAAAAAAAAAGCTAGTCCGCCATGTTGAATGTAGAATGGATCCAGCCGCCTAATCATGCATCGTCATCCAAATAACCTTGTATGCAAAATTTCAGCTCAATCGGTTAAGAATAACTCCTTTAAAGTTTAGTTGCAAAATTTGACCCAAACTAACATACCTAGATTGCAAGTTAAATGAAATTTTGGCAAAATAAAGTGAAACTTCTAAGAAATTTGATTTTTTGGCTCTTGTTTTGACATTCATCGTGAAAATTGACATGTGACAAACTTTCTGATTAGTAAACTTCCAACATATGAAAAGTCTTGAAAGAAATATACTAAAAATCACTAAGGCCTTTTATACTTTTGATGAGTATCTCAGCAGTAATATTATAATGATTGGCTTAGACTCAATGTTTAAACAACACCTATAAACTATTCTATTCTATGACTTTGAAAAATTTTCGTTTGAATAAGATTATTAAATGAATAATGGAAGAACCTTATTATTAATGAAAAAAACATTTATTTTCACAAGAATTTTCAGGCTTACCATTGACTAAACACATACAATTCCGCGATTGTGGTTGAACTTCAAGTTAATATCGACTTGGGAAAGAAAGTTTGGGTAGTTTATTACATGAATTAACTGAATTAATTCTCTTGGAATTTATTTTTTTTATATTTTTGTTATGAATAGGATATGAAGTAACAGAGTTTGAGCAATAATATATTTTGAATGTAAATTATAAAACAAGACCTAAATACAATGAAGGTTATTAGAGAGGTAGTACTTTTTGACATTTTGTTAGCTTGACAATTTAGCGGCAATTCCCTGTTGGGCAGTGTTATCAGAAATGTTGAGGAATGTACTTTTACTAATGTAGAAAATTAAAAAAGCTATTTAAAATTAGAAGCTCAACTAGATATAGCAGAATCAAAAGTCATTGTCCAGCTAGTCCGCTCTGGTTTGAATAGATGAAACGCTGAACGTATCATTTACATTCTTACAACTACTTGGAGAAGGAGTAGGTTATTATATTTTTTCAATGGACACTTCCGTGTTGAAATTTTTACCGGTTGATGTATATGTTGTGGAACGAAATTTTCCATTCCTTCACAGAACCAACCATATACGATTTTATTCTTGATGACCTTCCTGACCTGTTCTTCATTTTGATACCACATGAATGGGAAATCCTTCAGAGAATTTTACATCTTCACTGTTATGAATTATAAACACATTTTATAAAAGTGTTGAAAAAGACTTAATTAAAAAAAGAACAATAAACGGCTATTTTGTAGAACGATATTCATAAAAACTTATACAAAAGTTATGTAAATATTAGAGACTATGTTGCTGAAAAAATCGTTGAATGATATATAAAAAATAAATGTATTAGAAATGTATAGTTATTCCACTTGTTAAAAGTATATATAGATTTGTGATAAAAGGTTTTGAATAAAAAGAGATCTTTTTCATTGTCTATTTTTTATTAAGTATATTGTATATTATATTTAATAATAACACAGCTGAATACGAGCTATCTATTAATACCTCATAGTTTCCTTGGTGAAGTGAAAATATAGTACTACCTATTCCAGTTAAGCCCAAGTATATTACGAGCCTGAAAAAAAAACAGATTCAATTGAAATAATTGATGATGGTTTGGTTATCCAACTAAAAAACGACATTTGATATTAATGATGATATTGACTTTCTCTGATTTCAAGCAATGGGCAATTCAAAATAAAATATGTGACATTTCTTCAGAGCAGTAACTTACTGTAATAAACACAGACTGTACTGTTTCCTTGGCAGATTGACTAGTGACCTCGGACTTGCACAGTAAGTCATGTAACTGCACTGCTTCTGCTAGACGGCGGTTCAAAAAAGTCCACGTGTTTAGGAATTCATCTGACTTATCCTGAATCATGTACAGTTCTGTAGCTTTATAAACTCCAGCAATTCCTATCCTCCTCAGATACCAGTTGAACTACCCAGAAAAAGAAATACAAATAAAGCCTTTCAAAAACTATAAATATTTTTTTGACAAGAAATTTTATAACTTAAAACCTTGAGGAACTTTTAGCTTTTAGCAGTGTCAGCGCCACACAATCCTTGGTATAGCAACGTTGTTGAAACAGCAAAGATAGCTTCTCAGAAGTTTGAAAAACTATTTTGAACTAGAAAGTTGTACTAGTCTCCGCCACTCTGAATATTTCATAAAGCTCAAATTACACCTTTATTGGAATAGAGGTTACATACATACATACATACATACTGCAAAAAGGAGTTTTCTGTCAATGATTAAAAAAAATTATGTAGTTTCAAAATCTCTCTGAAATTAACCTGAATATACTAAATGAAGTGTTATTG
The DNA here is from genome assembly GCA_015342085.1 of Leptinotarsa defecta. Classification (NCBI taxonomy): domain Eukaryota; kingdom Metazoa; phylum Arthropoda; class Insecta; order Coleoptera; family Chrysomelidae; genus Leptinotarsa; species Leptinotarsa defecta. The sequence goes on along the minus strand of WOGO01005032.1, from coordinate 7,414 downwards.
AATGACAGATGTCAACTCAAAAATTGTTATACTTTTGTTTATAAGGAAGTATTTACTTGTATGAATAATGCTCAAAAATATTTGGTTATTGACTATTTGTGTCAAATCAGTAATACACAACATTCATTCCAAATAATCGAAAGTATTGCTCCAAGCTGTTTCTGCTTATAAAAAAGATATTGCGGATTCAAAATGACTTGACGAATCATTTATTACATTTCTATTTTAATGTCAATATTGATTCTCAATACAACAAGAATATATGGATTGTTGAAAATTCTGACTATGTAATTATAGAACTTACATCAACTGATCTATCACCAGCATAATAACAAATGTCATCTACCATGGTCAAGAGTGTTGCTAAAGAATTTGGTACATTTGGTGGCAATGACATAATTGCTATAGCTTGTGGCCATTTGCTAATATAGGGTTGTATCATTTTCAAACGGGCCTGAATGGCTTTCTCTGCAAACTCTCCTGGTAGTATAGGATTTTCTTTACATTCCTCCTGAATCTAAAAAAATATTTGATACAAAATACAGGTTACAAAATATAATTGTTTTAGTTGGTTTCCGGGTTTTGCTGTGGTTTTCTTTGATTACAATCTACAAACGTTTCAACTGCAACTGCGGCGGTCATCTTCGGTGGCGTGCTTGAAGTACTCTCCTTGACATATCAAAAAGAGTACTTCCACCACGCCACTGAAGATGACTGCTGCAGTTGCAGTTGAAATCTTTGGAAATTGTAACCAAATAAGACCACGCCAAAACCTGGAAACTAACCAAAACATTGACTTCAGCCGTGAAAGCCTACATTCCCATAAGAGTATTATTACACATTGTTGCTTTCCCAGTAACAGTAACCTAAGCACGCTATGTTTTTTAAATTTTCTACACTTTTTAGGATATTTTAGTGTTGCTGATACGATTATTGCAATAGTATTGCAGTTTCTATTTCAACCACATTAATATAATTCCTTCAGTAACTAATATAAAAAATATGTTAATTGGAACTTAGCTTTTCAAGTTGTTTTCTTCATTTATCAATGTGAAGATGATGTCATAATAATCTGTTTCGGGGTCTGCTCTATTTGCTGGTATAAATAGCTAACTGACCCAAATAACTATTAAAGTGCTGACATGAAGAATATGCTACGCCTTTCTAAGGCTTCCAAGACCGTTGATTAGTAAATTCAAGTAATTTTGAATTCAAATAGTCTCCAAAATGGGCAACTTTTTCTTAAATTAAGTGACTTCGTATCTTAGGATTTTTCCATGCTGGCCCTATTTATTTTGAACGTATTGTATATCTCGTCTTCTCATCAACTCTATACAAATAAAACTTCGAATTTAACCAGATAATTAATAAAGGAGAGTTGATTTCAAAATATTTCAGTATGTAGCAAATATTGTTGTATTTCAACTATGTTTTTATGCTACTTTTTTATATCTTAGTAACTTATTATGAATGTTGATTTCATATTTAGGTTTTCCTTATTTTTAATGACATATAAAACTTTATCAAAAAACAACTTGAACTTTTCACCATTTCTCACAAGTATCAAAAATATTTAATTAAGAATAACACTAAAAAATTTTGGGATAGCCAACAAATAAAATTTACCTTTTTCAAGATGTCTACTAATTTTGAATTTGAACTAGTTTGAAAATAGTGTACTAAATCTGCTCCACCTCTGGTAAACATTCCGTGGCTGATTCCAGGGTAACCAATACATTCGGCTCCATTGCTTATAGCTTCTTTGGACCATCCTAGCTCAGGTACAAAAGGAAGAGATGCTGCTAATATTTTATTTCTAATTTCATCTTCGTATGTCGGTCCATTACATTCTTTGGTGCTGGAAGAATCTGTAGAGCTCAAACGAGTTACTTGCCATACTATTAGCTTGGAGGTACCTAAATGAAATAGAATTGATAACTTTGAGAATCAAGTTTTCCAATTTTCGAAATTAATAGACTGAATCTTTTCAATACATCATGGTACTGATGTTATGCTGGAGTCTCACACTATTTTAATAATCAATTAAGTTTGTGATGTAAGAAAATTTCATTATTTGCTTGATTATAAACATATATTCGTTCATAAGAGTTTATAAGAAAAATCTTCATTCACAACAATATGCATTCGACAATATTTTTGTCAAAATTCATAACCTGAAGTTCAGTTGATGAAGTAAATTCATTAAACTATTTTTGATTCATGTGGTTGTGTAACATAATTCTTAGATTCCGTTAATCCTGATTGGATGAAATACATTTACATCAAACTTTTTTTTATTTCAGTCAATTTGAACCTATGTATTCCGTTATCAACTGCTTGAGGGTCTAGTTGATATTTTAATTAAAATTTTATTCTTCAATTCTTGAGGTAGGTTATCCAGTTTTGGGCCACAATGGAACATGCATCTGTTTATTAATTTTTTTCGTTAGAAAGGAATTGAATTATTTGAATTTTCAACAGCCCTATTTCTTATTGTCATCAGTTTTATACTTGTTGATGTTCACTATCTTGATATGAACAACATGTTGAAAATGTCTAACCTTAGTACCAGTTACTTTCGGATTTTTGTATACAAAGACAAGATGGTGAAAAATTAGTTCTTTCTCTTATTTTTTGCATAAGACCAAAACGTCTTGTTAGTTTTTATAGAATTTTTCAATTATTTATTGTGGCCATTCAAATTGTTTCATCATGTATTTCAAATGGCTTCTCTGAGCTTGATTTAAGGTCATAATCTGAAGAATGTTTCAGTTTTCTATGTTCTTTCCTTTTCATCAAATATTATTTTACCTCCTCAGTAAATCATATTGAATATTCATTCCAAACCATCAATACAAAGTGTATTCTGTGTTTCTGTTGGTTTGCCGTGGTTTGAACTTTCTATTATCCCAATCATTAATCTGCTCCTCTTTTTTTCATGATATTTGTGCAAACCTTTGCAAATTTATTAATGCTGGATTCAAAAATATATCATCAAGTCGCGTTTCTGTACCAATAATTATATCATGCATTTAGACTTCAATACTCAGTTTCAAAGCTCACAACTTTGTTCTCAAACTTCCTTAATATTATTAATCATATAATTCAATCCTCTTGCATGAATCAAAATTAAAAAGTAAAAACTAATCATAATGGAGATCAGCCAAAAATTTCACTAATTAACAATGCTACAGTTAGGTTTATGTGAGTTGTTATCTGCATCATTCTTTATCAATTTTTCAACTCCACAGACCTTTATGTGGCCAGTGTGCAGAAACATACAGACTCCAGATCTAAAGGTTTAGGAATTTCTACTTATACATGACCGTAAACGCTCCCAGATACATACCCAACCGGGACATCTACTGGAATCTCTATCTTTGATCCCAGCAGATCTTAGATCTCTATGACACACTGAACAGGGACAATCAAAGATTCCGCGAGAGGGACAAGCACATGAGGCCCGAACAAAACAAAAGACTACCTCCAAGTAAGTGTAACGATACTTGATCAATAGACACATGAACACATACGGTATCTCATACACAAACATACTTAGTCCACTATCCACACACATACCCGTTACCAGTTAGGCACAGCAGACCACCAAGTAAATACTACACACAGTAGTTTCGTGAAGCCAAACAGCAACAGACAACGAGGAGTCGCACCAGAGGCTGACTTCAAACCAAAAGACGTAAGATTTCAATCTTGCTGAAATGTTAAGCAGCAGGTTGAGTAACCTAAAATACCAAGTGATAATCTAACAATGAAGTGTTGTTTAAATAAGTTTCACAATTGTGAAACTTACCCCATTTGCTATGATATAATTGACTCATTTGCTGTTTTTCTGTGAAGATCTCTACTATCTGAAACTTTTTTCCTGAAGCTGCGACATTCGCAAAAGTTTTTCATAATTAATTTGTTTATTACTGAAGTATTTTCCAACGCCAAACCTTTATTTTAACACCTAGACATGTGTTTCGAACACCAAATGATCATCTTCATGTTTGATCTTTCTCCATTATTTTAACACCTCGACACGTGTTTCGATCACCAAGTGATTCTTCAAGATCACTTGGTGATCGAAACACGTGTCGAGGAGTTAAAATAACGGTTTGGTGTTGGGAAAAACTCCATGATGCACATAGTTTCCCTTCTGTAGTTTTTGTATCTATTTTTGAACTTCCTTTCCTCCTAGTTATCATGTCATCCTTGTTTACTATTTCTTTTCATTTGCCCTTCCTCCTCACTTTTCATACATTGTAATATATCGTAAAAATTCTAGATTTCTTTCTACGTTAAGTTTTTGTCCATATATCCATCTAATTTACTTCCGAGTATATCACTTGTACTCTTGTAATTAAGTGCTAAAAAGGGATCAAAAAAGCACCTCAACCTACCCACATTGTTTGTGCCTTTTTTACATCCGATATTCTTTTATGTAGTACTCTTCATTACTTTTACTTCTTTTGAAAATCTAATATATTACCTATCTAGAAGAATAGCGAGAGATAGGGAACTTGAAACTTTATTATCTTGATTAATTTTTTGAAAAGTTTATTACGCATAATTTTAAAACTTTTTCTTCAGCGATTATTTTAGAGGAGGCAAATAAAAACATTTATCGAATTCATACATTATTTATTCAACATTAACTTGAAAATTTCTATATAATAATCATCTTTTGCATTCAATACACTCGATAAGCCTACTCAGAAGGTTGTCAATGAGGTCAAAAGCAGTTAATGAGGATTTAAAAACATTCAACTTCTCTTGAGCAGTCATTTCTAATAAATTTTGGCCAGAAACAATTACAGAAACTTCACTTGTTTTCATTTTGGTTGTTACCTCTTCCTGAATTTCCTTAATTTTAAGTTGATAGTGGGCCCTTGAAAGCTCAATTCCTCTTCTCAATGGCCTGAAGTAAATATCTTCAAGTTGTCCAAAATAATCCCAAATTTTTGTTACGTTGTGTTTATCCCTCAAAGCTAAATAAAGAAGTAAATTGAGAGATGCCATGATTTGATCAAACAGTTCTATCAAATCACTTTCTTCTTTTTTGTGCAAATAACAGAACTTCCTAAGTATAGATAGAAGTTTTTGACCCTTGAGAAAATCTGAGAAATTATTTTCATTGTTCATAAATTCTTCAGATAAAAGATCTTTATATTGGGTTATGGTATACCCTATAAGACCTGAATGGTTCAATTCAGATATCAGATTGTAAACTATCAAGTAAAATCCTTTAACTTCAAATGAGAAAAGATACATTTTGTAAGTATTCAATGCAGACTTTCTCAAAAAGTCATGCTCATTGAAGACAATTATTTTAGCCAAATTCTTGCAAAACTTTCTGTGATCATCACAATCCAAGAGAGAATATGACAGTTTTGAAAATTTAACATGTTGCAGCAAGGTAACAGATAACTTGAGACCCTTTTCAATTAGGATTTGGTGTTCTTCATTCAAAAGTGTGGATACAAGATGCAAGCTACTTTGAAAAAAATATATAGAACTATACACCTTAGGTACTCTTTCAATTAAAATATATTCTGTATAGACCAAATAAAATAAAGTTGCAATGCCCAATGTATTCAAATTGAGGAGTTCTATATTTTCTTTTGAGAGACGCAAATTCAGTAATGATAAGGGATCACTTGAAATTTGAAATATTTTCATAATAATTCTCTCCCCTAAGACTCTTGCCCTACTTTTAATACCATCGAAAACTTCCATATCCAAAAAAACAAGTGGTTTTGCTAAGAGACGAATCAAATATTTCCTAATAACTCCCATTCGACCTTCAACATCTTCAACTACAGAAATTGTTTCAAGCAGGTTATCAAAGAAATGCACCACCTCTTGGCATAATATACTAATTCTAATAGTTTTTTCATCACAGTCTAAACATAGTTTTTCTTTCCCAACCAAACCTCTGCTATCAGGTCCTTCACATTTTGATAGATATGACTGTACTGCATTAAACCCCCAAGCAAAGGAAATCAATTTTCTTGAACTAATACGAACTAACACTTTCTTCAAAGGTTTCAGTAATGTCATGAATTTTATGTCATCAGTACATTCTTCAATTTCTTCTATGAGTTGCAACAGGACTTCTTCGGGATTTGACTGATCTGCTATGATGTCTACTAATTGTTCACAACATATAAACACTTTTTCATTATCTTTTTCGCACTGACTCGTTAAGTATTCTGTAATGATTGGTATTAGGTCCCATGAGCTATTTTTAACATTGGAACTGTTTTCAATATTATGAAATAAATCTATAACATCACTTGTTTTACCATCTTTCAAAAGTGTCTGAACACTTTTCACAAAAATACCATCACTATTTTCCTCCATTCTTTTATTTCCTGGATTTCAGTAGGTATCACCGAACTTCAATGTCTGTAAAGAGATTGTCGATTTCGAAGATATGCATTGATAGTTTCAAATATCTTTGGAAAAATGAGTAATAATAAATACTGACTGGGTTTTATGATTTGTTAGGTTAGAACAATTGGTAAACTTACTTCGCAAATTAAATCTTCTCAACATTATTGAAGCTGCAAAAGCTATTAATACCATGTATACCTGGTTCTATGACGAAATTACTGAAGTTTAAAATTTATTACATTTTATATCTCACAATCAGTAGGCAATAATAGCCATATAGCCAATTGAAAGATTGAACATTAAACCACAGACCACAAAATATTGATTAGACAATAGACATTAGACTGTGATTATACCATGATAATATCAATGTATAATAGAAAGCTAAAGGCCATTAACTAGCCGTGACGTCACTTACATATATTTCACCTGTGGATCACACAACGTCTTGGCCACTGCGTCACAGCACCGTGTGAAATATTAAATCCTAAAATTTTCACAATGGAAATATGCAACTGTAAAATATCGTTATATCTGACGTTAATGTTTGAGTGACGCATGCCAAAACATGAATCTCTTCATCACGTTTAAGTTGTTGGAGTCAATACCCTCTATTCAATGCCTAGTCCATATTATGACCTCACTGACTGATTGAACCATAGAAACTAAAATCATATGCTTCCTCTTGAAGATAATCACTTGGTGATCGAAACACGTGTCAAGGTGTTGAAAAAAATAACGATTTGGTGTTGGGAAAAAACTCCAGTAATATTCATTACTACACCAAAGGTTCGAAACTGTACATCATAAATATAGTGACGTAATAATAATTACGAACTGGCAATCGAAGAGAGGTTCTGACTACAACAACTAAAAAAATGAAGTTTCGTGACCTGGCCTTTACGTCACTCATACATTTAACATCAGATACGTCACGACGTTATACGTGTTGCATATTAAGAGCCACCGGTAGACAGCTGTTTCAGCCTACTGGGCATCGTCAGTACCGGGCAGG
>WOGO01005031.1:0-12771 GCA_015342085.1 Leptinotarsa defecta | reverse complement strand
TTTTTCCGAAGCTATACTAGGGAAGCATCTCATCCGATGGCATTCCCATTATGGGGTCGTTTTCCAACTCTTTGTTTAGCTCGTTGTATCTCTTACCGTGCAGCATGCTTATAGGCATTTGCCCTCTGGTCAGTCTACTGATGACTGACCTGGCTTCCCCTTGAATATATAGATGAAGTAGCGTTAGGTTCAGCAATACTTCTAATGCGGCTGTTGGGGTGGTTCTCATAGCACCCGTGGCAGTCAGGCAAGCTTGCCTTTTCCTCTTTTGTTACATATACATATATTCAGTATCTACTTGAAATTGTATATTATTGTATATTTTAGTTTTATATGACTAAGTAGCGATGGCTAATATGTGTAATTATGTTTGTTTGTTTTTTATTTAATTATTTCAACTAAGCTTTGTCAATAACATATGAATCTTCAGACAATAAAGCATATTTTGATTTGATTTGATTTGATTAGTAGAAAGCCAAAAACGTTCTTTCCCAAACATTTTTCACTCCTAAAAATATAACCCTTTCAAGACATATTATATAACAAATGTCATCCTGATAATTGGCGGAGTCGCCGGATTTAAAGTGGGGCTTACCTAATGTATCGAAAGTTAATGTAGTTATTCACATAATTTTTGTTGGCAATTTCAAAATGATTCAGCAACACTGTACTCAAAAATAATTCATCGAAACTTCGAACATTTGCTTTCGTATCCTGAATATAAATTTCATTTCAGAAAGAAACGTACGTCAATGATATGTTCTACAAGTACAGCATCAGCAACAGATGTTCCAATTATTTCCGAATTTCAACTTTTGGCATATGGCCGACTCTAATGTGTTGGACACGAATGTAACAGGTTTTATTGAAATTAATGGGACTCAGAGCAATATTTATATTTTATGTGCATTATATGCCAAGAATTTTCATTCGAAAATTAATCGAGACTTCCTGGAAGATATTCAAATAAGGAAACATGCCAAAGCTTGTGTTTTCGTAGTAGATTTCTTTGAAGGGTGAACGGTTCAGGAATCACACCTGGAGATGTAAGATTTCGTTGATCACCAGCTCGCACATTTTTCAAATTGGGAAAGTTCGTTAAAATCGACCATATTCATTTCAAACCTTTGTAACAATATGAACTAGTCAAGTTGAACAGCTAAATGTGGTGCTAGGCTGAACCATGAATGCATTGCCGGACACAACTATCCTCAAAGAGGACAAGCCTGCCATCTATCACGAATATCAATAATGTCAAACCTCTTAAATATTACTTTTGAAAGTCCAGTGCAATATAAGTTTGAGTCAATGTTGGCAAAGTCAAAATCTCCTCAAGATGTTATAGAAGAACTGTCACATAAAGTTGAAAATAAAAACACATCTTTGATGAAAAGTATACCAAGCATATGTGAAATTATATCATATATTGTGAATAACTCCATAAAATTTGGTGTCTTCCCTTCAAGACTGAAACTATCCCTAGTGAAACATATTCATAAAAACGGGTATTCTGAACTTATGGAAAACCATCGACCTATAAATATCCTACCAAGTTTTGCAAAATTAGTTGAGCTATAGATATGTGTAATAACATTACAAATTTCCTATACCAACACGGAGAGATCAACTCACAGTGCAATATTTCAATTTACACAAAATATAACCAGCTTTATGAACTTGTGATGCACTGTTTGGAACCTTTGATGTAGTATTGAATATTATTGGAGTTTTTTCCCAACACCAAATCGTTATTTCAACACCTCGACACGTGTTTCGATCACCAAGATCATCTTCAAAGGAAGATCGAACTGATTTTATGACCTTCCTCTTGAAGATGATCACACTTGATGATCGAAACATGTGTTGAGGTGTTAAAATAATGGTTTGGTGTTGGAAAAAACTTCAGTAGTATTAAAGCTTTGTGGAAAGAAAATATTTAGCACTTGATATGTTCTTAGATCTGTCAAAAACATTTGACTGCTTGAATCACGAGATACTTATGTACCAATTGGAACTATATGGTATAAGAAGAAATTCACTTCACTGAAATGGATTGAGTCTTACCTAACTGATCGCCAACAAATAGTAATTATTAACAAACATGGTCGAACATATAAATTTGAGAATGCCGCAGTGAAAGTGGGAATACCCCAAGAAAGCATTGCGGGTCCCTTGTTAATCATCAACGACATGAACGATTCGAGTCATCATTCAAATACGGATAAATTATGATACCAATTTATTAATTGGCACAGGCACCGCTCTGAGAGCGGCTTAAGGATTTTCCTGTAGTGCTTGTGTTTCATTCTTTAAGAAAAGGAAGTGAAACATACCCTGAAGTAAAAACAGGTATGGAAATGTTTAGTGATACAAAAGAATGGCTCACTAGCAATAGATTAATTTTGACGTCTATACTTTAACAATATTAATCAACAATAATTCGTGCTCCTAATTGGTACATAGGTTAACTATAACTGAAAAAATTACTCATTACATATCGATGAAGCTGTGTAATAAATTGCCTAATCGAATCAAGGGTTTGAGTAGCATAAATAAATCTAAGAATGAAATAAAAAAAATATAGATTTAGAACCATGTCAGTAATTATTTGAACCAAACGGAGTCATAGAAATGTATACAGTTATGAGTATATGTGGTGGTTGTATTCCAGTAGATTCACATAATTTTTTTGCCATCATTTCATTCTGTGTTGTCTGTGTACAGCTGTAATAATCGGCATATTTTTGAAACAAAGATTATTATTATAAACTTTCAATATTCATAAATTGAGTCTTCTGTCGACAGATAGGGTCTTCGTAAGGAAAGATGCCTTCACTTATGATTCAAAGATTACTTGAATGCTCATTGAAAGATGAAGTAATTGTTCAAAATTGCAGTTCCAGTCTTCATCCCTCCTATACAGTTTCGACAATGAGAAAGAGAAATATCATCTGTGGAATAGTCCAAAGATACAATCACCATAATAAAATATATATAGTTAAATACCATATACAATGTTTACCGTAGTTATTCTGAAAGAATTTTACGATTTTGTAATTAATTAAAAAAAAAACTGCAAAATTGCATCCATTTGCACCCAGTATTTATTGAAAAAATCTTTAATTTCTATAGATTTTTCACAAAGTGTGGGAAAATTTCAAAATGAAGAAGATAAACCTTGGCCCGAGCACATTAAGATAAGTATCTAATGAATTATTACCTCTTTTATGTTAGGTAAATGTATTAAATACAGCACATCTTTCTTTGTGAAAAATATATTTAATTCATGCAGTAGCTTATCGGGGTGAACTAGAAGTTTGCTCCTTCTACTCCTGTATGAAGGTTTCCATTTTAATTTTTTTTTTATTGAGGGTCACTACTTTAGATGCGAAAATTATTACAAATACGTCAAAAATAATTCATATCGACTTCAAAATATCAAAAATCCACTCTTTTGCTTTGCTGATGACATTAAGGTACTCAAGAACTAGCTGTCATCGGACAGCAAGAAGTAGAGGAGTTTAAGTGGAATTGAATTTTCAGAAATCTCTGAAAGTTATGTATCAGACATCATACTGTCATGTCATGGACAACAGTATGTCGTCCATCATCAGGCAACTAGAAGAAAAACTTACTAATGCAGTTTAGTATGAGATCGCTTCCTCAAATAGGTCTGATAAATTACTTCTAAATTATAACTATTTTATATTCTGAAACATCGGCTATTAAGTACGTTTCAATCAGATATTTAACTATAGGCTAAATTCACTTACCTAAAAACAGAGGATATATTATTTAGTTCACTAGTAAAAGCAGGTCATTATTATTACATGGTAATTATTATTGAATTCAGAATTCTTCATTTCCAGAAGAGATGTTAGAAATTTTACCTTTTGGAAGGTGTATAAATTGAAAAATTTCAATATCTAATGAACGATCAAATTGATTTCCATGACTCTTCTTATTCGTACCAGCTGATAATACTTAGTCCTTCTAGAATATTTATTAATTAAATAATATAATAAACTCCTTTCAGAATTTCAAAGTATGCATTTTCATTAATTCAAGAGGTCGATTATGTCAATATATTTCTCAACTGAATAAAAAAATTTTCAGTTTCTCCTTTACTATGCGAACTCTATCTCCTACAAAGAACCTTTTTTTTTTTATTTGAGGCTTTTAATTAATTCTACCTGCTATTTATATAATAATATACTTCAATCACGAAAATCGATTTACTACAATTTCATTTCATCATCTGATGCAACCAAATGATAATATTTCCTTATTACCCAAATCCTTTCCTTGAAAACGGGTCATATTACAGTAGCGATATATTGAACTTCCTTCAAAATTTGAAAGTGTATGTATTTTCAAAAATTCAGTGGTTCAACTTTACCCAAAACTTATAACTGAATTATGACAATGATGTATGGTTCTGTTTATACTTGTAACAACTATATGTTATCTTAAAATGTTGTGTTTGAATTTGCAACTTTTTTGTTAGTTTATATTTTTGTATTGTTGATATTTTTATAATCAATTCAGTACTCTATTCTTTCCCACAAACTTTACGTTTAATTTGAAGATAAATTTCTGTCTGTCTGTCTATCAATGGCCTGCTTTCATTAGTGAATTGGGAATTGAATCCACTCTTTTCAAGTAATAAATAAACCAGTTTTCTGTCACACATGAGAGGTTTACAAAAAAAAGAGTGACAATACAGAAAAAAGCAGTCAGTAACGGTTTCTCGAGGGGTATCGTAGATGATATTATAAGGAAGAAAAAGTTTATGTTAAAAATGAACGAAATCTCGACTTTTACAAACCAAGATAAATATATTTCAGTTCGATACCATCAATACACGAAGAACTTTGGAAAGATTTTCAAAGAACTAGATATGAAGGTGATATTTGAAACAAGTCAGACATCTACAGAACCCTTTAGAACAAAATCAAGAATTCGGGAAAGTCAGGAATTCACGAAATTAAATGTATGGACTGCGATGCAAAATATAATGGACACAGTGAAAGATATATTAAAATAAGATTTAAGGAACACTTAGTACATCTAAAATATGGAAGACCAGAAAAATGGTGGACCAATATCTTATATCTATATAGCTTGTTGAAATAATATTTTTAGTTATCATATTTATCAGACTAGTAGATAAGACAACATTGTGAAATTAATTTTAAGGCAATTAAGATGCAGATACCTAGCAGAGGTATCTATGGTATAAATAAAGACAACACTGTATATAGATTTAGTTTAATATTCCTCTTGAAGATGATCACTTGTTCATTCATTCATTCATTACTACACCAAAGGTTTTAAACAGTGCATCACAAGTAATATTTCTATACTATAAAATGTATTCGTAAGTTTTCATGTGAATTTGCATCAAATATCAGTAGGTTTTATTCTAATTAGAACAGAAAAGGCAGATTTTCGAAAACTTTTCAATACTATATCGAACTAGAGAGACGTACACAACTCGGAAGCCTTTAATGCCTTATAAAACTCAGTTACGATGTTCCTTGGAATATTGATCACATTTATAGAAATCTACCTCCATCCTTATGGTTCATTTGGTGTCCCAAACATCACAAGCAATAGCTTGGGCAATATAATTGAATGCTTGAATCTTTTCTAATCCATTTCACAAGAATGTTTGATTGACTTATGCCGCTTCAAGAAATCTAATGTCTTAAGATCAGGTGGTCGTGCTGGGTTTTTCATTCCAATCAGAAATTTTATCTTTCAAATGGTAATTTATGTATCCCATTTATTGACAATAGAATTCATGATACCACAAGTCCTTACTCACCATGTAAAGAATTATGATTTGCAACACTAATAATAAATATACGGAATACAAGAATAAAATCTTTTTGCAGTAAAATGTAATTTCAAAATCTACAATTGTCTTAGTTCAGGATTTATCATAGATAGGTATGCACCAAATAATAAATTTAGGTTGTTCCACGCCAAAGTAAGTTTATTAATTATGTAATTATGTAATAATTAAACATGATAATTTTCATTAAAAGGGAGATATTCTTAAAAGAGATTAATTTCTTCATACAAAAAATGCTCTTTTTCTGGAAGTCACAAATGCTCTACAAATCTTTGTAAAGAGTTTATTTTGAAATTAATTGCTTTCTTATTTTCTTCGGAAGATTTCCACATGATTTTCATGCAATGCTTGTCATTTTTATGAAGATCATTTTGTGGTTGATTATTTGGATAATATAATTTTCCACAACTCGAAAAGAAATGAAAATTTGTATAAAAGTACTAGCGACCCGCCCCGGCTCCGCGCGGGTGCAATACTGATACTAAATATACATATAAGCGCGTGTGATCGCTGCTAATCATAAAGTGATATAGGGCGGACTCTATAGACAGCGCCGCCAGCCCCCCGGCAGGTACCGCCGCGACCGCTATGCCCCTGCATTTTGGATCTCTAATATCTTCGAAAATATCCATTTGAATGACATGCTGTAAAGGGTCATATTGATATATAATCAACGCACAATGTATTTAAGATACTCATTTGGGTAAGGATTAATGGTGTATTGATTTAAATCGCTTCGTAAATAAGCCATCATTTCTTGAGGATAAAAAATGGTTATTGTGTGTTATCCCTAAGAAATAGACATATACCATCGCTGACTATAGTATATTTTTTGGTCTATCTCGTAGGGTTTAGCAAGGGTCTGCAATGTAAATGCACAAAATGTGTTTATTTATATCATATTAGAAACCTCTGAAATTACCAGTGTTTCTCTACTCTACTATGCGTGTTATATACATATAAAACTTCCTCTTGAATCACTCTAAATATTGAAAAAACCCGCATCAAAATCCGTTGTGTACTTTTAAAGATCTAAGCATACATATGCATACTATGTAGTGATAAAATAGACCAACTATCGGTGCTACCGGAAAAAGTTGAGCTGAAATAAAATTAATATGCATATGCATACTATATAGTGATAAAATAGACCAACTATTGGTGCTACCGGAAAAAGTTGAGCTGAAATAAAATTAATTTCCTCTATGAGGAAATGAACAATAATCAGTCAGTAATTTGTCACACTCTTTAAAGAAATAAGTTCCTTTTTTTCATTTAATTATGTTATTGTGAGTAGGTTTAAAATTCAAGTTGTTTGTAAATTGTTCTCAATTTCGGTGTAGACTCGACAGCCACTTTTCTACAGTTATATAGATTTTCTAATAAATTACATATATTTCATTACTATGGAATTGTTTAAAAAAATAACAGCTAAGAAAATAAAACTTGTTTGGAACTGATACGGTCTTTCTTTCAACATACATCGTATCACAGCTCCACTGTTCTAGATATGCTCAACACTGTAGAAATGATGAATAAGTTCTATTAGTTAAAAGTACAACCTGATCCAATCACGGCTAAATTGGTTGGTAATCATGTGGGAACAATTAAATATCAGTTACTAGGAAAGTCCGTAAAAGGTTGTCATAGGCCATAATGTAGGCCAAGATCATCTGTTTTAGGCGTGTGTTGAGGAGAGGATCCATGCAACATGCATTGAGACAAATTTTCGACTGACTCACTTACTGTTTCGACAAAACAATCGTGGCTAACGAAATCTATCACAACTATATCACATAAAAGAGAGTACCGCGATATCTGGATACGGTATTGAGTTTGTGCGTTTGTTACTTGCGTAAATAAAAAATAAGAACTCAGTGCCGTCAACTAAAGAACATATAACAAACAATTAATAAAACTCAGCACAACGCGATCAGGTACACAACACGCCGATTCGTAATTTGTAGAAGTCTAAGTGAAGATAAAACTTCCACCATTTGAACCTCTTCCTGAGTCCCATGGCACCGCAACTCCTCGCACCATCGCTGGATGTGGCCATTTTCGCTGTCACATTCTACGTTTTTTGGTGTTACGTCGGTTTTTCGGTTATTTTTGCTGCCGGTGGCATTTTGCGAAGGGGATACCGCGGGCGTGGAGAGAATACACTTTCTGATCAATAAGTCCTTACAGGGATGCTGTTTTGCGCTTCGCGTCCGCGTTTCTATTCGTTCCTCGGTTGGCCTAATTCGTGGCCCTTTCACGAGAAAGCTCGAGGGGCGCGCAAATATACGCGTGAGTGGCAATTTTTCAAATAATTCCTTCATTGAGTTAATTTGGTCCAAAACAAAGTGCTATCGCTTTACAAAAACCGCCAGCCGATTACTCTGGGATTTGTTAGCGATTGAGTATCTCTCCAAATTTAATATAGGAGTACATTCACGAAAAAAAATCACTTCAACATTATACATTCTCATCATACATAAATTTCTTTCTTGTAAGTTGTGATACTTTGACAGGTGGATTTAATATAATGATAATAATTATTAAAACTCCCAAATCTCGAGATCATTCTGACTTGCCAATCTCGCGAGATTCCGTTCCCTTAAACTGAGGCAGAAATCTTGGCGGGGCAAATGCAGAAGGCTGTCATTCTTTGCTCATTACGCCAACTCAGAGTACACAATTCTGGACCCGATGATCACTCACCATACGGTTTGGGGAATGGTCAATAATTGATGATACTGGCGCGCCCTTCGAATGTGTTGGGGCTTCGGAAACAGGGCTCGACCAGCGCAACCTTCGAGGTAAAATAATGATAATTGAAATAGATGCTATGTTTAAATTATATGTCGCACCTCTATGAATGACAACCCTCAGAAGTAGAAACTTGTGCGAGCTAAGGAGTAATAAGGTCTTACCTTTTAACGTGTGATTCTTAACACATAGATAATAGTTATTGGTTGCTAATGCTAGCACGCTCTCCGAATATGATAATGATAATAATAACAATAACAACAATAATAAGCGCTCGACTCACGATCGAAAGGTCGTCAGTTCGATCCCCACCTTGATAAGATATTTTTCTTGAGACAATGTACCCAGTTGACGGACAGCAAATAGTCATGATGCTTCCTAGATAGCTCGTGGAGTTATTAATATTGACTACCCAGAACACGAGGCTAATGACCAAAAAGTCGATGCCGTTGCCACCAAAAAATACAAAATAATGATGATATTTAGAGTAGAGGTTCAATCTTTCTAAGTCAATTACCCTGTTATAACACTCAATGAACAATATATTGTATATGAAAGACCCTCGATTACTCGTCTTGCAAACTTCCGAATAAAAAATTTACGAGTCTTGTACCATATTGAACAATTGTATAGGAGACATGAATCTACAGTTGAAAAAGTTCAGTAAAACAGGCCGTAAGTAAAGCGCATAAAAGTGGATTTCCATTGACTTCTTTCAGAATACAATGAATACCATATTTCAGACATAGATGGGTTTGAAACAAAGGAAAAAAGTAGTCCTAAATTTTTCGGAAAAAAGCTTCCTGGCTTTCTACTTCTCTATATTAAAAAAAATATGTGAAACTTTCGAAGAAAAGAAGAAAGCAAATAATTTCAAAACAAACACTTTACAAAGATATTCATATTATTTTCAGAAGGAAAGAAATAAAAAGAAGGAAAGGAAGGAAGAAACTATTTTCACGTTGAATTATAAGAAAATCACCTTTTCAAATTCAGTTTATACTCCAAACATTCGTTATGGAATTGAAACAGATATTATTCCTAAGAAACGCTACTCTATATAATATGATAGAGTTACGATATAAGATTGCACTTACATGAAACACTATCATCCTTAACGATGTACATCGAAGTTTAGGAATAAGACACCTGTCTTATTACCCCATCAGCACCTTCTCAAATAGCATTACAAGAAAAGGCATTCATTTCTTTCATAAAATTACGACTTCATGTTACCGGAAGAGACAAATTTATTCATGACACTATGACAGTACGTAAAACAAGGTTCCTCTGGCTGGGATTGAATCAAATAAGCAAATGAATGCTTTGCTTTCTTCCTTCCTTCGGAAGTTGCCCACATTTTTTTATAAAGAAGGGTGAGTAGAAAGACCTAAGGCATTTTCCTTCCAAGAACTATGTCTTCATTCGTAAGCAATGATATATCTTACTCATGGACACTTCTCCGTGAAGCTATCATAGAGGTCTGCTCAAAAAGTAAGGTGAAATTACGCGGACTGCACATTCGATTAGCTATTTTTTTATTGTTAGCTCGCACACGTTTCGACTTCTGAGGGTTATCCTTCGTAGGGGTGAGATAGCTGGTTAACGGAACATATAAACATAACATACTCATCTTGAATATATGTTCATAGTTTCAGCTGTTTAGCATGTTCAGTATGTTGATGACAGGCATAGAAGTAAGAAGCAGGGCCTTAGCAAAAAGAAAAAACAGTGGGGGGAGGAAATCCAAATTTTCCCAACCTCACCAGCAAAATTTCCCCACTTTCGAAAAAATCCGAGGGATTAGTTACTACTATAATATAGGTATCAATTTTTTTACTTAGCTATCCAAAGATTGGCTGAATGCTTATGCCCGTTAGCGTATGCACAAACAGAAATAAATTTTGGTAAATTTCCCAACTTTTCCAAGTCGAGAAAACAGCGAAAAGTTGGGAATTTTGTAAAATTGTCACTTCAAAAATTGTGGACTGTTCAGGGCTGTTCTCTTACTTGGGAGAAATTAAACTTTTTTTAAGTTTTCAAACAACTCAGAATTTCAAAGTATGGGATCTTCAAGTTATGCATGTTGGGAAAGCCCAATCTTCTCCTGGTTCTTTCCCTTTTCTTATTATCTTTCTCTCATTTTTAATTTTTATTCATTTTTTTACTATTATTTTTTCTATCCTCACGGCCCAAAATTTCCCCATGGCGACGGCCTTGGTGGTACTGTCACTACTGGTTCTGAGAACTCGGAAATATCCATCACTAGGACCTGTGCCAATATTCTTTTTGTATACTCTATTTTGTTTGTTTTGTTTTCGATATATGACTTCCACGAAATTGTCATTGTTGTTGTTTGGATTATCATAGGTTACTGGTTCACTGATTGAAATGTTATTGTTTACAATTGTTTTGGCGGCAATTTGTCGATTAGTTGTAATAGACAATGGTTAAGTTTATATTATTCCTGCTTTCTGTAACTGGTTTCCCTTCATTTGATCATAGTATTATTTATATTTATACTTATTTTTATACTACGATTAGATGTTCCTGGTCTAGCGTTTGAATTGTTTATGTGTACCTATGTATGACACTAATTCTTTCAAATACCGATTTCTAGTAGCAGCATTTCTTTTATGCTCACGTTGAATTGCTTTTGAACTTGTGTGTTGTCGGTTTTTTTGTAGCATATAACTTTATTTTCCGATAATACCTTCAATTGTTGGTTCCTTTTCGCACAATTTTTATGGGTAGGTAAATCGCGAAACAGTTTATACAAACTTTTACACATTTTTTTGTTTTCATAGCACTTCATAAAGTGTTCAATTTTAATTCGTCAATTTGCAACTATTGAAAATCCTTCAACTCCAAAAAGTATTGTAATAAACTACATCAAAATACTTAATTATTTTGTCTGTTGTAGGCTTGTAAACTGGTTGAATCTTTCACTGAAATGTTAATGAGTTTATTATATTCGTGTACTGAAGGTCACAAGGTCAATATTTTCGAAATAATATTATTTGAATTTGAATTGTACATTTTCTCATCTTTGAAGATGCGTGTCACCAATCATTCGCCATCACTGGTCTAGTAGGTATTTTGCCAATATAAGAAGAATACAACACAAATAATGGTAATGATGGTTATAAATAATTTCCACTCTATGTACTTTTTCAAGACGCGTGTCACTTGTACTTTAAACTATTTTACAATGCATTCTATACAAATTACAGAATTTGATTACTAATTCTAGGTAAAGAGGTAGATAATAAAAAAAAATAGTCAATAACGTTCATTTCTAGGTGAATGACAATCAAGAAGTTAATCACTCACAGTAATAAAAGTAATTGAAGACTTTAATATGTTTGTGTCACACCAGCCATTACTCGCTCGAATTATTTACAGTAAACTTTATTCTGGCAAGTAATGAATACATTTCACGCTCGTTGAATAATATACTGTTATAGTACCATTTCAACTGAAGAAGTTACTGTGTGGTGAAACACGTTTTGAATAAAATTTAACCAGGAGGAGGAGATATTCTTATGGAGACTCACTTCCCAGGTTCTGTCTTTCCTGGAACAACAAACTGGACGGATGTACCAACAACACCCTCACAATACGACTGGCTATCTGCTATTGCAGTAATTGATGAGGACAAAATAAGATGGGCTATATCGGGCTTCAAGTCACCAGGACCTGACGGTTTAAGACCAGCCCTACTTCAGTGGGGACTGGACATTTTTATGCCGAACCTGATTGGAATATTCAGAGCCTCTCTAGCTCTGAGGTATATTCCCAGTAAGTGGAGAGAAGTAAGAGTAGTATTTATTCCCAAACCAGGCAGGATGGACTACACCCTACCAAAAGCATTCCGACCAATTAATCTCACATCGTTTTTTTTTTTAAAACATAGAGAGGCTATGTGAGCGGTACATAAGAGATGAAGTACTAGTTCACAACCCACTTCATCCAAATCAGCATGCATATACTCCGCGAAGGTCTACTGATTCTGCCCTTCACCATGTGGTTAGCAGAATCGAGAGATCATTGGACAATAAAGAATCCACCCTGGGTATATTCATAGATATCGAGTGAGCGTTTGATAAAACAACCTTTCCAACAATTACCCAGCAACTACACTCCAGGAATGTACC
>WOGO01005030.1:0-12773 GCA_015342085.1 Leptinotarsa defecta | reverse complement strand
AAAATCAACAAAAATAATGTTATGTGATAGTTTAGTTTTGTCTACACCGAATTTTGCTGATTCAGTGTACGGTCCATGCTTAACGAAATCATATGAGCCAAAAATCCAAAAGATTCAGAATTCATGTTTACGTCTCATTCATGGGGTTCGAAGACGAGAAAGTATTTTCAATAACACCACCAATTCACCATCATGAATTCTTTAAACGGTCCTTCAGTTACCAAATTGGCTACGTATACAACGGTATTCCAAACGAAATTAAAAAAAATGAATGTGATTAGGTTTAAGTACTACTATAAGAATGTTTTGTGGAAGCAATAAACTAAATAATACATTTCAGATCCCTGAGTTGTTAAGAGTCCCTATTATTGTTTTTTTTTTCAAATTCTGTATTATAGGCATATTCCATAATGTTAAGCTTGTGTGAGGTTAAGTGGTAGAACAAATCAGTAATTTTGAATTATTGATTTGAACTTCGTCAGCCCTAGGATCATCAATGTTCCAAATGTGAAAAAATCTATATGTATCCTAGATTGACAGAATAAAGACGCATTATTATTATTATTATTATCTCACTTTCAGAAGGTGATCAGATGGATAACAAAGTTTTTTTTACAACTGTGTATTTTACAACCGATCAGTTTGTTTTATATTTATGGGTGAGTAATTGATACAAGCCATTAGTTTCGAAACACATGAAAGAAAAAACGCACAACCTACGCGGTGCGAAACGATTTCGCTACGTAGATCGATCGAGCAATATGTGAATATTTCGCCTCCACAAAATTTTGCCATCCAACGCCGAGAAAGTGTGCCTGATACATAAACTTTATAAGGGTTTGCGAATTTTAATAATCAACCTACGAACACACGTAATATGTTACATATATTAGCATATTTCGAAAGGAGACTTTGGGTTATTGGGACAGTTGTAGAGTTGTGACTTCTCGAAACAAAACAGTAATTTTACCAAGGTTTTGAAAAATATCTATTCAGTTATGTAACTTCGACTAAAATCGTAAAATAGAGTAATATATACATGCATTACAAAAATATCTATGGAGTATTCTTTGAAAGGCATTTTTATAAACGATCTCCGTGTCAAAAACTCGCGAAATATCTTCTCCAACTTCTGAAACCATTATCTGGAAATTGAAACAGTAACATAAAATGTACTTCTCATTTTGTAAAATGTAAAAATAAATTTGGAAAATGATAATAATCTCACAAATAGAACAGAATTGAACTTGAAAGCTCCCTTAGAGCTTCTGATATTGAGTTTAGAGAACACTTTTTCTCAGTTTGCTAAGGATTTTCTTCAACTTAGTAATGACAATAGGTTCATTTTCGTCACGAATTCTGAGTAACATTTTTATAGATCATTGTAAAGAAACATACATCGAGACATCAAACGATGGGGACATAATCCAAATGACATTGACTCTTTCTTGAACCAACGATACAATTTTCAACTCTCGATATGGCAATCAAAAAATCGATAAATATCCTTGATACGAGAAAGAAAACTCATACTTATATATCCTTTATGAATCTAATAATCATTCTAGTGTTGATGAAGTATAGTCTGATCTTTGTAAGATAGTTTGCAATTCAGTTCGTAATCTAAAAGAGGAACTATTATTAAAACTGCAGGAAAATGAGTATCCGGAACAGTTTGTAAAAAGAGTCCGCAACGAAACTATAGAGTAACTATTATAAATAAATGAACATATAGACATTACACAATCATCACAAACCGAACATCACATGTATCTGACAACTAATATTATACCTTATGTTTCTGAATATTACTGGAGTTCTTTTCCAACACTAAACCGTTTTTTTTTAAACCGCGACACGTGTTTTGATCACCAAGTGATCATCTTCAAGAGGAAGATTAAACTGAGTAAGTTTAATCTTTCTCTTGAAGATGATCACTTGGTGATCGAAACACGTGTCGATGTATTGAAATAAGAAAAAGTACTTATGTTTCTGGTTTGTCCAAAAATCAGTTAGATGTAACGTGAGTTACAAATACAAGTAGTATAAAAACATAGGAAGTTTGAATTTTCTATTTTATACTATATTTTGCGGTTTATAACCTGTCACAGTCTGAACAAATAAAAGATAAATCAATAGAAATGTACTAAAGGGCAAACTGGAAAGTTCACCCCAAAAAGATACTGGGTAATATAAACTAGGGTAGACTGGGTACGGTTGAAACAGTTTCACTTATAACGTCCATAGTTCTGCTTTTTATAACCCGAGCGATGAAGAAGATATGTTAAATAAAAGAGCATGTTTCTGTCTACTAATAGGCAATATGTTTTTAGTCCCAGGTGTGTTATTTTTAAAAGTAGATCAAATTAAAAAATAAATCGGATTTGTTGCAACCGTCCCCATACCAGGGGCGGTTGAAACAGTGAATGGGGTCAGTTGAAACACATGCGAATAATACAAAATATAATATTACAACACGTTTTATTAATTGTTTATTTTAAATCTAAGTATAATTAAGTAACTCTTTGACATTAGTAATCAGTCTTCAATATTTATATACTTGAAACGATATTTTTAATCAGCCTTTAATGTTTTAAAGCACACTATTTAAAATATAGGTATATTATCAACCATCAAAAAACTAAGTCACTACAAATTACTTAACATTGATATAAAATTTACGTAAATTAAACCAAAATCAACTGTTTGTTTTTTAAACATAGCAAACTAAACAATAATATTTAAAAAAAAGTTTGAAAGAAAACAATTTTTGGCTTTCATTAGTCCAATTAGGATAAGCCAAATTTAAAGATCAATCAGAGTCGCAATTCTGACAAATATAGCTAAGACCACTTTCTGTGCATTCTTCGTGAGCCCACAGTTTACAACTGATGCATTGGATCCACTGTTCTCCGGGTCTGCTCTTTGAATATGAAGACATACAGACAAGACAGAAGTACTCCTCATCTTCTGATGATACCTCCTCTTGTATATTTTTCTGTTTACCTTTTATGGTGTTTCTTTTATTTTTTCCTCCATCAAGTTGCTTCTTTTTTCCTCTATTCAATTGCTTCTTTCTTCCTCCATCCAATTGCTTCTTCACTTGTTTAGCTCTTGTTCGTTTCAATCTTATTTCATGCTCTTTTCTTATCTCTTCTTTCTCTGGAGTATCAGTGTAAATAGTAGACTTCCTGATTTTGCGCCCTTTATTATTATTTTTCCTTGGAGCAGCTTTCGGAAATGGTCGTATTGTTTCCGGTGAAAATACAGCGGGAATAATAGAAGAAATTGTTTGAGCACTTGTACTGGGTTTCGGAGAAGTTTCCTGAATATTAATGCTGCTGTGGTGTCTGGGTGGTGTAGTTACAGTTTCCTGATTTTCAATTATAGGGACTAATGAACTATTGATAGCTCCTGGTTGAGCGACCATATCTGCGGGTTGTTTGTAATTTAATAGAGAAGGTGATAATGGCGGAGTTTCGTCTTCAGGTGGATTTGTAACTGATACAGGAACTATTGCTACCTCTGCTGCATTTTCTTGGTTTGGCACATCCGTTACAAATACAGGCTCTACAGGTAGGGTAGTATTTGGTACAGGAACAACAGCTCGTTCTGTAGTATTTTCGGGATTTGGTCTATCCGTAACAAATGCAGGAGCGAAATCAAGCTCAGTGAACAGATTCCGATTATACGGATAAGTTCCTGTTTTGCGAAAGCCGGCTTGAATATTTGAAGCCGTAAGAGCAACTGGCATAGCAGACGCTACAATCCCTGGTATATCGTAAATGGACATTGTCCTTCCTGGATGGTTTCGCATCCATGCATCGCAGGCTGAATTGACAGCTTTCTTCAAAGGGCCATATGCCGATCGATCAAGTGGCTGGAGTCTGTGCGAGCAGTGGGGTGGAAAAGATAGTAAGATAATGCCATTGTTCTTGCAAAAGTCTAGTGCGTTAATGTGGACGTGTGAAGAGTGATTGTCGAGCAGAAGTAACACCTTATGAGACAGAGATACATTTGTATGTTTTTTAAAGTGTTCCAGAAAATGCATAAATGTTTCATCTTGCATCCAGCCGGAGGGGTTAGCAGCTCCAGCAGAGCCAGGGGGCCCATCTCTAATAAAATGTTCTTGATAACGCACTCTCGGGAAGACGAAGAATGGCGGAATAACATTTCCAATGGCATTCGCTGCAAAGGCGACTGTGACCAATGTACCCCTTTCCGCCGAAGTTACTGAACCTACTTGATGAGCACCACGCCTAGCCACTACTCTGTCGGGCTTTTGAACAGTGGTTATGCCTGTTTCATCAGCGTTATATATATCTTGAGGCTCAAATTTATGACGATCCATGACAGTGGTCAGATTGTCATAGAAAGAATCTACATTTGTTTTGTTAAAACTAGTCGCCCTGGAGAGGCTAGTAGCTTGTGCTGCGCGTAGAGACAGTTCGGGGTTTCTTCTCATAAACATCCGAAACCATTCCTCACCTGCCAGCTCGTTATCATCCCAAGTTTTAGGTCTTGATAAATTATATTTAACTGCAAGTTCATACGCCAGTTTTCTTACCTCCTTCTTAGGTAGTCCAAAATATATATCAGCACATCGAATCAAGTACTTTGAAAGCTCTCGCTCTTGCACCTCATTAAAAACTCGGTTGTGTGCTTTATATCCCATGTCTGGATTTTCTTGCTCGCCAGAGACATCTCGCTTTCGAATATATCTTAGAAGCGAACAATGGTTTAATCCGTGCTTCTCTGCCGATTTTCGCAATGATCCTCCGGTTTTCACCTCCTCATATGCGTCTTTGTACTTCGACAAGTCTATTTGCCCTCTCGATGTCTTTCTTACGCGTACTCTAGGCATCTAAAAAAACAAGAAAAAAAATAATTACACTGTTTCAACCGTACCCAAAAAAAATGTTTCAACCGTCCCCAACTCCTACTTTAGGTAAAATTCAGTTATTAGTCATTGTAACAATAATGATACACAAAAACTAGTCACAATGTCATATTCCGCGAGCTTCATTTCAAACAACAACGCACCCTCAATGCTGTCACTTGAATAAAAACGACAATAATTGGAAAAATCTCCAAGCAAAAATACTTACTTTTGGTTATCAAAACACAATAGGGTCCCCTAGAAACAGCCAAAGCGCGCGGAGAGTGGCGCAACACTAAGATTCGTGTTTAGAACTGTCGTCCGCTTCGTTCTCCCCTTGGACCCCTCGCCGCCCCGCCAACGGTTTGCGAGATATTCGTTTTGTTTCAACCGTCCTTTGTTTCAACCGTACCCAGTCTACCCTATGATATACATACACGATTTGATAAGCGGTATAACTTACTTCAGTAATCAAGAATTTCTTGTAGAACTGTCACTATAATATCAAAACCTAGAGGCGATCCAATCATAGATATCCCACAGAATTATATTCAGATTCCATGTACTGATTGCAGATGAGGAATTGCACAACACTGGCATATGTTTACAAATTTTCATATGATGATGATCTGAATCATAATGTTTTCGAAAAAGATACGATATAATATATAATACCTATTCATTCATGAGATATTGAGTGGCATAGTTGCCAAAAAAATATCAAAATTGGCTTCCAGAACCCGCTAACGGTTTTTATATATCTATAAAATTAAAATATAAATAATATATGGTTTGTTTCCTTGTTTCACATTAATGATTACATTTTTTATTGCAGTTGGAGAGAACAGCATTGCACTATGCGATGGGGGTAGAGAAAATGGAATCAATTAGTAGGGTATTGATCAAAGCTGGTGCTCAGAGGGTTACCAAA
The DNA here is from genome assembly GCA_015342085.1 of Leptinotarsa defecta. NCBI lineage: Eukaryota > Metazoa > Arthropoda > Insecta > Coleoptera > Chrysomelidae > Leptinotarsa > Leptinotarsa defecta. The sequence goes on along the minus strand of WOGO01005030.1, from coordinate 6,963 downwards.
GATTTAAAAGGAAGACAACCGACCTACTATTTCTTGAATAAATCTGACATATTGCGGTTACAGGAAGAAGAAGAAACATTCTGAATTTACAAAAAAAGGCTGAATCTCTTGTCTTTTTATTGGTTTGACAAAAACTGAATCAATTTCAGATTTCGATTCAAAAGTGAAGTAAAGTCAAAGTCTGAAGAGCCAGTGCTCCTGGCAATAGTGTATAACAAATAAGGTTGTAGTATCCTTAAAAAAATTTGTTTTTCCAATAATATTCCAGAAAACTGACGGAAATGAAAAAATTGGTGGAATTATAATTATTGTCAAATACAAGTATTAACATTTGTCACATGTAGTTTTCTTTTTAATGTAATTATCGAAGATACCAATTATATAAGTTGGAAAACAAAAAGTTTCAAAAATCAGCGTTTGAATGTAATAATTGGTCAATGATAAAATGAAGTTCTACTTTTTCACTATCAGTAGTGTATCTATTTTTTAAATATACAAATTTCGATTTGTAAAATCGTATCATGTTCATTTAGAATGTTCGAAGTTTTCAATATGTTTCAATGATTTTTTTTTATTTTTCTTAGGCTTCTATATACTACTGTGAACTGGTAATTTTGAAACATTTAGAAATAATGAAATTGATTCAATTTTTCACTGATAACCGTCTAGACTAGAAGATAAAGAGAACTCGACTCTGAGTTGATGAAGATAATAGTTATTGCAATAATATCCATCCGTTAGCAGTTAGTTTTCACCTTTATATTTTTTTACACACAATTCTTGTAATGTAGTTTTACAATTTCAGATTCGAAATGCCTGAAAAAAAATCGTTTTCATATACATAAGATAATATACTTTTCAGACCTCGTATCTGATTGAACTTGTTTTTATAATCCCATAGAAATGGGATTATATATTTTCACGGATGAATAATTTGGAAATAACATTTAGGAATGATTGAGGATATTGGGGTAGGAACGTTATTGGAATATTTGGGGACCCATTCGACAATATTGTTAGTTTGGAGATACTATTTTATATTATTTGTGTAACGGCAACTGCTATATCATGACTTTCGAGATACTATTATAATTATCATAATCGTTTTTATAAGTTCTCTCTTATATAAAATTTGATCCAAAAATTTGTTCTTCTCTCAAAATTTTTTATACAGCGTTTCACTTTCCTATATAATGAAAAAAAAATCAGTCGATTAAAAAAACAAACTTCTGCTCGACACATTAATTACTTTGCAAAATGTGAACTCTTAATGATATGTTGAAAATAGTTCGTTGCCATTTACTGCGAAAAACATAAATGTTAGTAAATAGTCAGTAAATAATCTTGGTAGTACTTGTACAACTCATTAGTCGAAATGTAAGAACTATATTTTATATAATTTATATCGATTCGAAGGTTTTAGTAGAAATAGAACAAGGCCACAGCTGATCACGAGATAATTCCACTACAATTTTCTCAAGCAATTTCCGTGGTTACTCAAATGTACCGTTCTCGAGAAAATTCTAATGAACTTGTGGGTATTTATTTGTTTCCTTTGGCTATTTAGTCACAAAATTTTCTGCAATTTTTATTCATACTGAAGTAGATATTCAAAAAATTCTATAAATTGAACATTACAGCAGATAATGGTCAGGAAGTATAATTATTTCCATATTTATAGATCGCATTGATAAAATAACATGTCACATACCGATAATTTTTCATTTATTTGTAACTAATTCATGGAACCGTATACCTTCTGATCAACAACTGTAGAATTTATGTCAAGTTATTTTCCGGGTTAGTTGTCCTCATAGCACATATACTACTTTGTTCTCTATCTGGGTCTTCGGTTTTATCCCAGCGGTATTAAAAGCTTCTTGTTAGTTGAATTAAATGATCTGGTTTGTGTGCAGTTGAGGGCAGACAGCGAGATTCTGTACATACCTCTATACCCTCTCCCTTTCAATTGAAATTGTCCCTATATTTATGAATTTCTATCGCTTCACTGTATATTTTTGTATAGTCGAAGTCGAGTTGAAACGGGCGATACGACCTAAGGGAGAAAACGCTAAAGTAGCTCCAGCTGATAGATCTGGTAATGGAAAAGCTTGCCTCCCTTATGTTAAAAATATCACGGGGCGGATTGTAAAAATTCTGGAGAGAGATAGCGTGAACTATTAAAGAGTGTTTGAGGTTTGGTAAGGACCCATTGAACCGTTTGTAATACCATGGGTATACTAAATCTCTTATAGATACCGGTCTGCCTACCATTGAATCACAAAAAAAAGTGTAGATACCGTCTCTCCAACCACAAGCGAACAAATGAATAAGTTGTTGCCGATCATACGTTATTTCGTTCGATAAAACACAAATACTTGACAAAACTCAGAAATATCTACTACCCAAGATTATACAAGAGGGGCGATAGAATTTCACATACAAAGATAATTGTGAACGAATTAAGGAAGGACATAACTTAAGAAAACTGATTATCTGCCCTAAGTTACCACACAATTCAAATAATATAAAGGAAGCCATTACCACCACTGATGGAATAAAACCTAAAATACAGACAGTGAACAAAGTAATATGTGTTGTTAGGACAACTGTGACCGTTGCCTCATCGCCTTTGATAATGTTCACCGCAGTCGTGGACAGTCGTGGACGAAACGTTAGACGAAAAACTACAGATCACAGCCAAACCGGGGAAATAGTTTGACATAGCTATCTTCGGCCGTAAAAGTTTATACTCTTTGATTAACCGCCTTCAGTGGAATGTTCCATAATGGTACAGAGTCTATAAAGTAAACGAAATAACTTAGATACACATAGGAATAAACATTTTCTCCTGGAATTTTCATATGGGAAAGATTAACGTTTTACCCGGTTCATAAATTATAGTATTTGGCGCCCCTCACAGAATTCTACACGTGATTTTATGGCAGACTTTTGTTAAAATATAATATTTTTAGTACTATTTTATGTCGAATGAAATAATACCTTTTCAGCGGTTTAATTGATTGACTGTTTCGTTCGAATCTGAGATTGAAAATCTAAAACTTATTTTCTAATGGAATACTTAGAAGTTCATAATGTGATTCGTTTCAATTCAGGTACAGATCCAGAAATGTTATATTGTCCTCTTTTCAAATTAATTCCTCATGAAAATCATATAAAATTTCATTGATTACTATTTTGTCTATATAAAATATATAAAAGGAATTATGAATACTGGACCAAACCTGTTTAAAAATTTCACTCGTATTCATTGAAACTATTTAGCTGTGTTTATATTAGATAAATATATTTATTATTAGATTTTGAGAAAACTTATAGTTCAAATATAATATTGGAATTTACTAAAAAAATTGTTTCTATGTGTATATTTTCGAAAAGAACAAGTGCAATCAAACAATTACAAGTCCATTAGTTCAAACAACAACGAATTCAATATACTAATTAACAAAGTCATCCTCAATCCTAGAGAGTTATGAAGAAGATGTCCTAGGTCCCAATCATCCTATATACTTACTGTGTGGAGTGGAGATGGCTATATACTTCCCCTGTGTTTAGCCACTTTGGTATTACCATACATAAAAATGAAGAAATTAGTTCCATTTGTTGAAAAACTGAAGAAAGGAAGCAGTCCCCCTTAGATATCAAGGTTGAACAAAGTTTACAAAAAAGATATCATATTGAGTATTTTCAATAAAAAAAACATGAACCGGGTTATGATTAGTTGGAGTTGAAGCGGTGTATGAAATAGCGACGAAGATTCACCACTGCGATTTGTTTTGATCTCAAACTTTGCGTAAGAGTACGAATAAAAAAAATCAATCACAAGATGAATAAGTTAACTCACCTTGTTTGATGTAGTATGGTAGAAGGATGTATTGTAGGAGTGGAAGTTCCTTATTAGACAAGGAAAAATCGCACATGTACCTTTGTGGGTTCGCACCACGACGTAATTGTATTGCAGTTTTTACACCCGATCACGACGAAGAATGTTTCCTGTCTCTCTGCTCCTCGAGTATATTTCGGAACCACCAATTCGAGGAAACAAAAAAAGGACAAGATCGGCATGAGTAGATTTGAATAGTAGGAATAAGTAGTAGGATTTCATCAAAGTAAGGTTCTTGAAAAAAACAATTTGAATTATTTGCCCGCATAAATTGTAAATGCAACCTGAACCATTTATATTTACAAGTGTGAAACAAAAATAATAAAAAAAGAAAAAAATTTAATGATTGGTAATGAACCAAATATGTAGATATAAAATTAATATTTTTAAAAGATATTTGATGAAATATACCTCATAATCCGCAACTATCACTTTGGCTACTTGTTGGGTAGTAACCACAACGTATCCCAGGTTATTAACTATTATAAAAATTCATTATAACATTAAAATGAACAGTTCAAAAATAACTTTACAAAACGCTCAAAGGTGCGAACTCGTTTCCTCCTTTTCATAAAAGAGGATGAATGCATCTTCACTCACAAGCAATTTTGGTGAAATTGGTGACACTTGTGAATTATTGTATTCGTGCCACGTGCCATTATAAAGATGTCTGCAGAATGATGTATAATGTCCGCTGATGGTAGACCCACTGTGATTTGAAAGTGCATATAGATTATAGCGACAAGGAGTCACATTATCTACTGCATAATTGTTCATATCTAATCCATCTAGTAGAAATTCGATGGCAACATTTAACTTGCCTCTGAATCTTTCTTTTAGAGAAAATCTTTAAATATGAATAACTGAAATATGGGGAAACTTATGGATCGATAGAGACTTTGTGCATTTTCTTCTTTCTTTGCAACTTGAACAAGTCGGTTTTTCATGTCCATCCAAAGTTTCCTCTCTTGTGAAGAAATCCAGGCACTGTGATAAACTCAATTGGTTAGTTCTTTCTGGTATGGGGAGTGACACATCTCAGAAAGGGTCAAAGGTTACAGATGAGTGTCCACAATGTGTGCACTTCATCTTGGATTTTAATTGACCAACGAAATTATCTACAATCTTAGAGTTATATGTACTCAAATAAATCAGCCATAACTTTTGTGCTTTTCCGCTGTTGCTCAATTTTTCGTTAATCTCCGTTAAGGTTGGTTTAGATTTCTCAATAATTCTATTAACGTCATCATGTCAACCTTCTAAAATATAACGAAGGAACTCCTGTGCGTCTTGATACGCATGTCCCATGAATCGAGGGGCAAAACTCTTAATCTGACTTTTTAAGGAGACTGTTCACTGCTCTATCAGATAAATTTTCTGACCACAATTCCTTGATAACTTCTGCAAAAGCTTTGATTGAAGCACCCTCCGAACTAGAAATATTAATATTGATATCTTTCATGTACTCATATTTTTTCAAATTTTCCAGTAGCCATCTCGTATTGGATAAACATTGGATTACACTGTTCATGAAACATGTGTTGCCAATATTTTTCAACCCATTAAGCCGAAGGGTTTTGACTGAGGAACATATCACTGATCCAGCTCTTTTAATCGAAATACTTTAATTTTGGCTTCCCGTTAAAAAATCTAGATTGTATCTTGGTAACCTAGCCAGCGTGTATAGAGTTTACGTTTTGTTAATTCACATAAATTCATAGATAAAATTAAGTATGTGAAATTGCGAGTTGAAGAAATTTTAATGACATTTTGATATGGAACGTCATTTTGACATTTATTACCAATGGATTTTTGTAATCATTTCAATTCATACGAACTTAATTGAAACAAAAATATTCGCTTCTAGGTTATTTTAAACCTATTAAATTTGAATGCAGAATTGAATGGCAACAAAACAGTACATTACAGAAAAATAGGAACAGGTATTGTGATGCCTATATTTTCATAAGTACATATGTTGAATCATGTAGGTACAAACCATCGGTTCCATTCAAATGATTCAAAGAATCTTTCTGTTCCCAAACATCAATTTATTTGTCACTCGACATTTTTTGGGATTCATTTAAATTTAGACCATTTTTATAGACGTGTTATAATTCAATATCAAACTTTGAAGAATGCGAGAAAAAATGGTTTACAAAGGTAGTCGTACAGTTTCAATGGAATATAGGTAGGTACAATTATTTTGTTAGTGAATTTTCAATCTTTTCGAAATTTCATACAATCGCTAGATATATCAATATAATTTCAGTTTCTTTGGCTGTCCTATTTGAATGATTCTCTCATTTCTATGTAACCCGAATTATTACAAAACGCGGACACACCATAATAAGCCCTATAACATAAAAATGAGAAAATGATTTTAATAACACAACGACGGATATTGATACTTCTTCGGCATTCCACATATTCCTACTGTTCAGAATATATTACCGAATTTCTATGAGATAGGAGTTTTTATGATATATGAATTAATTTGGTTTATATTTATTTGGTATTGACGCCATCTATACGTCAATTATCCAAATGTCGTTTGCACTATCGGCGCTACTTCCGATACTGGAAACATTGCCTAAATCCTTAGACAATGCGGAAAATGAACTATTTGGTTTATTTCTCAATAAAGTCTGAAAACGATTTTTGGTCATTTTATCTCTACGAGCTCAAATTAAACCAAAGCGCTGCTGAAACAGACCAAAAAATTAACCAGGCATTTGGCATTATACTTGTGGTCGACCTACAGTAATACAGGAGGAGGATTTGAGGACCCTTGAGGAGAGGTCAAAAATTTCGAAAAGTGGGTGTCCCACGATTTGAACAATCGTCGAGGTATGTTCTTTGCTTTTCGCAACAAAAACGATTCCTTTTTGTATCTGATCGTCACGTGCGATGGAAAGTTCGCCCGTTCGCACGTTTCACAAATTACCATCCGAAAATTAAACGAATTGAGCGTCGAAGCTCTGCCTCACCCTTCATACTCCCCAGACCTCTCGCCAGCTGACTTCGATGATTGCCTCTCGGGTAGTACCTTCGCCGAT
>WOGO01005029.1:0-12774 GCA_015342085.1 Leptinotarsa defecta | reverse complement strand
CTTAGTGAATTCTTGATAACAAATTTTTCTTATTTTTCCAATGGGAATCTATTCTCAGACCTTTCAATAGTAGCAGATTTGTTATTTAACAATTATTACACTTGTAATGTTCCTATTCAAATAGAAAAAATTGTGCCTTGCGCAAGCCAGAGTAGGTGCCCGTTTAAGTACTTATTTTTAACCCCTTGGGAAAATTATAAATATCAGTCCTACAGTTCCAGGAGGTAGGACTTATTTTAAATTTTCTTCTCGTTTCGAATCTCTCTTCTAATTTGAAAAATATCAAATAGTTTTTGAGATATTTGCAAAAAAACGAAACTCATTTCTTCACTTGATTGTTTATAATCAAGTGCAAGCGGCACTTGAATTTTTTGATAAATTATCTACACGCTATTCCGAATTGAATGATATGTCGTTGATAGTTTTTGAAGGCGAAGAAAAAAGTTTGACCAGAAAGGTACTTGTGGATGTATATATCCAATAATCCAAATGATAGAGCGTTAGTGCGCCGCAAACTCCCGTAGTAGTTGGTTAATTCTGAATGTGTTGAAGTGACTGAATACCTTGATGATAATAAATGTCTTTGTGTCAAGTGAATATACACACAGTTCTCTCGACTATGCAGTTATTGAATGAATATATTTTTCGGTACAGTTATTCAGATTTTTTTGGAAAATATATCTTTGGGCATGATGTTACAGTGTAACAACACACCCCAAAACTATTCCAGTTTAGTTAAATAAAAAATAAAAATTTTTTGACCAGGACAAAACACAAGCTACAGGAAAATTTTTAAGGTGCTCTAAAAGCGGTGCGTCTGTGAAAGTAGGGATTCACCTTGGATTTGAATTGCTGAAGATTAAATTTATTTGAAAAAACGTTGTCAGGAAGTTTATTTCACATAAACGCAGTTCTCCAAATGAAAATGTTCTTAAACAGTGAAGTTCAAAGTGTACTGAGTTGAACCTCAAAACGATGAGCAGCCGCAGTCAGTCGCGTATTTTTGATATGTACCGCTCTTGGTGGAATCAATTGTGCCAAGTCATTTGAACCACCCGTGAAAGTGTCTATAAAAGAGAGGCAAATCTCCAACCTTTCTTCGATGTTCCAGACTATTAAGGTTGCAAGTTTGTTCGTTCGCTATTCGCCAGGCGAATGGCTCTTTTCTGGATGGAATCCAGCAGCTTCAGGGCATGCTTAGGGATGGAGCTCCATACATGAGAACAATACTCCAAAGAAGGTTTGATCTGAGCTTAATGAAGTATCAAAAGTTGCTGAGGTATGTACCGTTTTTTGTTCTGGCATTATTACATCCGGTTCGAAGACATTTATATTTTTGAAGAAAACTGATGCCTGGGTTTTCGTGGCATTGAACTGAACCTGATTATTTTCTCCCTAATTCGAAATCACTTCTAGATCCTCAATATGCAACCTCCTGAAGATGTGCATCCTCAGCCGTTGTCCTGGAATCTAAATGAAATGAGTAGATAAGTGTGCTGTCGTCAGCAAAGCAATATATTGGACTCTTGTTTTTTTCCGATAAGTCGTTCATATACAAAAAATGAGGGTTAGAGACAATATGAATCCCTGGTAAACACCATCGTTGATTGTAAAAGTATTCGAGAGATATCCATCGACGCCCAATTGCAGGGAACGTTCTTTCAGGAAGCTGTGGAGCTATATACAAAAATGATATGACAAACCATAGCATCAAAGTTTGGCCAGCCGTGCTACGCACGGTCAAATGGCTTGGAAATAACAAGCGCAACAGCTTTCGACTCTCCATGTTTCTCTATTGCGTTATTCCAAATATGGGTGACATACGAAAAAGGTCGCCTGGTGATCTTTGTTTCCGAAAGACATATCGATGATCGCTCAATATGTTGAAGCCTTCCAGATATTCCAGATTACGGCTTTCTCCATGATTTTTGATATCACTGACACTATAGTTATTTGTAAGATTTTTTTTTGGAATAAGCTGAACGGGAAAACTCTTCCAACAAGAGAAAAACTCCTTTCATGTAAGACAGGTTGAAAAGTCTACAAAATACTGGTGCGAGTTTATTGGCGTACTTTTTAATACGTTGATGGGCACTTCATTAGGACCAGACGCCTTGTTAATATTGAGCTGTTTCGAAATTCGCCTGACTGGACGTTGTCAAAAAGTAAATGCCGGCATTGTGTATTCTAGTGTGGTAATAGTGGGTGGTGTCTTTTTCAAAAAACCGACTCTGGAGTGGGATGCAAATTGTTCAGCTAGTAGGGTTCCCTTTCCTATGGCTATTGTTGCAATTGTAAAATTTCGATAAACAGCGTTAGCTACCAACCAGAAGGATCTAGACCTGTTGGAATTGGCAAGCAGTTTACCCCTAATTCTCTGACTGTGAAATTCTTTGCTTTCATTTACTCTAAGTTTGCAACTGTTGCGGGTATTAACATACTGTATAACATTATGCATTAAAATTTCAGATTAGAATATATTATTTTGAAATTTTTAAACCTTCAGTGTTCAGAATAGCATTGCAAAAAATTAATTGTTTCTCAAAATTATAAATTTTTGTTTCAGTAATAAGCAACTATATGAAGAAAACAACGAATGGAAATAGTCCCAAAGATGTTAATGACAGAGCTGCCAATGAAAGTAATGCACAATAAGAGATTATATCGTATTGTTGATGATGTATAAAATATTAATTTATGACTCTACGAAGCATAATTGACTCATGCGTCTGTTAGCATAATTTCTATTATGCTGACAGTATTTTCTTTTGTAGCTACTGAAAATTAGCCTGTTTTTCATATTGATTATGTTAGGAATAGGCACATTTTTTTCTGATAGGATGAAAGAACAGCTCACAAAATGTTCAATAAAACAAGCCAATATGGATGACGAACACTATGGCTCTCCAAGATTGGCTTAGTGGATTTTTCAAACGTCATTCAGAGTTAGCAATTCTGTCTTGGCCGTGGAACCAATTGTTAACAGATATTAAAAATATTTTGGATTCACTTCGGGACGTTAAAAATGGAATTGAAAAGGACATCACTCCATTAATGACTACAGTAACCAGAAAAATAATTTCCTCTTCTTGGATGATATTCGTCTCACTCGGGGCTGGAAACTCCTCTACGAATGTCAGCCTGATGGCGGAAAATAAATAATATCAATAATTTCGACACTTCTCGTTTCCCACAATGGAAAATCGAAGATATTCGAACGTCATCCGGGGTTATTGGGTTGAAAAATTCATTGTGATTAGGTGAATATACACCTGAAATTACATTGTAATTTCAGTTTTTCTGCTTAATATAATTGTTATTTTTCAGCTAATCTTTTTTTTTATTTTTTATAGATTTTTCGGGTATTTCAAATCAATTTATATCATATTAGACAATGGAAATTCGAACTAATGAAATGCTTCAAATTTTCCATTGCTTGCAGAGATTGATATCCTAAAAGAGGAAAATATTTTAGTCTCAGAGTAATTTGTAATATAGTTACGATCGATGTCAAAATACTTCATGAAAAAATTAAAATGTACGGTTTCAACATGAAATTAATGAATGAATATGTAAGCATATGAATCCACCTACGATCTGTAACAACTTCGGCTGATTCAAAAATGATACCTAAAACGTATATAATTCGGCGAAATCCGTGGAAAAAATTATACAAAGTATGTTAATCAACGATCTGGCTTCAGGAACTCACAGCATACTCAAGAAAGGTAGAACAATCTTCAGAGTTTTGTCTAAAATAAGCTTTACGATTGATTAATCAAGTGATTTCTAATTGCTAAATGAAGCCTGATTTAATGAGACTGAATGAGATTCGGTTTATAAAGTTTTCTGATGATGTCAACCTGTTACTGGAATGTACATCGGGTGCAATTTTTTGACCACTTGGAAATTAACTTGAAATGTGAACGTCACTTACCAGTTCATCTAGCACAAAAAGCTCAAATATATTTTCGATGTCCTCTTCGGTAATATGTTTATCTGAAGTGATTGCAAATTTTTTTTGTTCATGAGAGGTAGTTGTAGTATTGGTTTTAGTAGTGACTACTCTTCCAGAATCGGTTCTTCTGAGGGTAACTCCAAATTTTGTAGTTTTTGACTCGTTTTCGATAGACGTTGGCGAGGTTGGAAATGTAGTTGTATCATTAGCTTCTCTCTGTGGACTATGTGGCCTAATAGTTCTGTCTAAAGGAAGCATATAATGGGGAATATCAAGATCGGCGGGTGGTTCAAAGTGTTTTGGTTTATCGGGAGAGGTAGATCTAGAAATATCTTTTCGAGAAGAGGTGTTAATTGTAGTAGTTTCTGTTGTACCAGTTTGGGATTTTTTCGTTTCTCCGTCTGTTGTTATTTCTTCGTGTGGACTATGAGGTCTGAGATTCCTTTCTAACGGTAGCATATAATGGGGAATATCATCATGATCGGGGGATGATTCACGATATTTCGTTTTTTTTTGTGATCTCGAAGTTTCCTTTCGAGAAGATGTTACAGTACTAGTTGTAGTGGTTATTGACCTACTAGGTTCGGTTTTTTTTAAGGTTACTCCAAATGTTGTAATTTTTGATTCTTCATCTAGCGTAGGTGTTGACGTTTCAACTGAAGAATAATTTTCTTCATGTGGACTTTGGAGTCTAAGATTCCTGTCTGACATATAATAATCACAGAGATCGGGAGATGATCTGGGATTTCTTGTTTTTTCAGGTGAGTTCGATCTAGAAATTTCTCTTTGACGAGAGGTTGCAGTACTGGTCGTGGTGGTAACAACTCTACACGGCTCGGTGTTTCTCAAGGTCACCCCAAATGTGCTTTTTGATTTATTTTCAACTGATGTCGGAGTTGGAGAGGAGTGTAATATGACTGCATTGTTATCTTCCTCATGCAAACTGAGCTTTCTATCTAAAGGAAGCATATAATGAGGGATATCACGACGGTCAGGCAAAGTATCGCGATCTTCAGGTTTCTCAGAAGAGGCAGATTTAGATAATTCTTTTTCAGGAGAGTCAGATCTAGAAGAGGTTTTGATCAGTACTAATTTCATTTCAGTGGGTACATCTTCATCGTTGTCATCATAATTCAGTTTTTTTCGGGACAATCGTCTTGTATTATTCATGACAGTGTTACCAACTGGTGTATTAACATTTCGTTTGTCGGATACCATTGGCTTTGTAGAAACGCCAGTTCGTTTAAAAACTTGTTCACTAGTGGATATATTTTCGAACACAGCTTTAGCTTTCTTGATACTTTCTGTACTCCTCATACGACCTGTAGTACTCAGAATCGGTTTAACTTCCTCACGCGATGGTTTTCTAATTGACTTTGGGGTACTATCAGCTGGTTCGTCCTCCTTTCGAGAGAATTTGACATCTTGGTTCTTAGATCGTTTGATGCTAGAGTATCCATTTGAAGGGCGTCTGGTCGGTGTACTTTCAATTGTATCGGGTGAAGGATCCTTCTCTTCGTTTTTTGTAGAAAAAACTTCGACGTGATCTTTCGAAATATACTTCATTGGTGACCGACACTCTGTTGAAGGTTTTCGGGTAGGACTAAGTGTCTTGTTAACAAAATCAGATGGATTTTTTTCCATTGGTGAGGTTCTTCTTTCAGCGTTCTGACATTTTTTATCTATATTTGGCATTTTTGCTTCTTGTTCAGTTTGCTTTTCAGTTGCTAAGTTTTTTAGAGTGACAATGGTGGTTTTCTCCATAAATCTCGTATCAACAGAATCGAGAACACCTCGTAGTGGCATTTTTCGTTCAGGAAATTTTTCATCCGGGTCACGTTTTGGTTGAATTTCTATCCTGGCTAAACTAACTGGAGCCTCATTTTTACTTGTCATTTTTTTTGCAGTAGAAATTAATTTAGAAACTTTATCTGTAACACTCAATGTATAATCATCCTTTGAACAAATCTCTCTATTGCTGTCAGCTTTTTTTGATGTTTTGGGTACCGATTCATGCCCATTTTTGGTCAACTGATTTGAATGTGGTGAATTTTGGAAAAGGTCACTATTTGATTCAATTTTGTCGTCTGGATTATTTCTATACTTTGGACTTTTTGGGCGAATCTGAGGTTTCTTATGAGTGATAAGGTCTTCGGCAGTTGAAATGAACTTGGTTACTTTGTCTGAAACACTAAGAAGACAATCATCGGATTCTAAATCTTCAGTGATTTCTAATTTTTGTCTTTCGACTTTGGGTGCTGGACCTAACTTTTTATATTCCTTTTCAGTTTTTTCAACATTATCGGAAAATTTACTGATCTTTTTGTTAACGCTCAATAAACTATCATCCGTCTCTTCAACTTTATCAATATCAGTAATTAATTTAGTATCAGTTACCTCAATGAATCGAGAGAATTCTTTAGTACCCTCCGATTCAATAATCGGAATATCTGAAAGTTTCTTTGGCTTCCTTTCGAAAATGCCATCGTCAGGTTCAACAACTTCATCGGGATATCTAGGAATATCAATGGGTTCTTCATCGGAAGATAGTGGAACGGGACACAGTTTGTCTGGAGTTGGTTCACGTGATGATTTGGATCGTTGTAAATCAACAATGATTTCTCTATCCTGAGATTCGTTGTTATTAATTATTACCGTCTTTGTAGTTATACATTTTTTTTCATATTTTCTTCCAACTCTATTAACTTCTGGATAAACTATTTCAGTGTTACTATTGTTTGTTGATAGCATATCTATAATATGGTCTGTTTCATTTTCATTAATTTTTTTCGAAACATCAATAATTGAACCTTCCGTGCTATCGATAACAGAGTGTTCTTCTGAGTCAGAAATATTATTCACGTCAGATTGTTTATCAGATCTTGAATGTACTGATTTTGACGGTTTTATGATTGTCTTTTGAGTAATCATTGTATTTTCAATATGTGATTGTGCACTATTGGGTTTTGTTTGTGTTGTTAAGGTGATTGTAGTTGTTACTGCATTCCTCTTAGTTGCAAATTCGTCATTTTGGTGTTTAACAATTGGAGTGTCACGGGTTTTTTTAATATCAACAACAGATTTGGTGGATGATTTAGGCTTAGATCTCACATTTTGTTCTGGTGTGTTAATGGTTTTTTTCACAGTTGTAATGTATTTTGAATTGGAAGTGTTCGGATGCTGATCTGGCTTTTGTGAACTAGGTATTTTGTTACTTGGCTGCACAATAATTGTTGATTTTGTTTTTCCAGTTAGTGGCTTCACAAATTCTTTGGGTTTGATTTTTTTTCCTACATCTCCATTTATTTTTGTTTCCACCTTGATGGTTTTTGTGGTGACAGTATTGGTTTTAGTAGATATTTTTTGTACATGAAGGGCGTCTTTAGGTATTTTGGAATCAGGTGAAGCAGTTGGTTTTGAATGCTTCTCCAATCTTGGTTTGGTAGTTTCCTTCACATGAGGTTTAAAATATTTATCAGTATAATCTATTGATTTCTCTAAATATGTTTTATTGGTTCGATCAATTTTATGTTTCTCTATTCTGATTTTATTTTCATCCACAGACCTGGTGCCTGGTTTTTCATTTGCGGATATCTTCATTTGAGGGCTTTTATGATTATTATTTGCAACTGGGAGGTTACGTTCCTTCTCGATGATTTTTTTTGTTGTCACTTTTTTATCACGTGGTTTCTGCGTATAGGGATCTTGAATATTTTCGTTAACGTTTAGAATAATATTTTGGTTTATATTATTTCTTTCAATTCCATCATCATGACAAAGTTGATTCAAAAACTTTTTAGTAACCAAGGGTTCCTCTACCGCAATCCCATTTCCCAAATAAGGAATATTCTGTTTCGTGAAAAGTGTTTCTAGTTCTTCGTCGTTTTCGGAAGATAAATTCGTTGGGTGTGCCAATTTATTTTGTTTTATTTGTTCGTCCAGATAGGAAATTGGTTCGACTGTATCTTGTTCCTTGACCTTGCTTATGTTTTCTATGGTATTGTCTTGATTATCGTTTTCAATTGTTTCTGGTTGATCCTTTGTTTCAGTTTTTTTATATCCCTTGGGTTCATCTTTGAATAGTGAAGAAACATTTGTTAATTTAGGTTCTTGTTCTACATAGTGTCCCGTTTCTGAATATTTTTTTTCAGGTAAATCAATCGTTTCTTTTTTTGTATATGTTTTTTTGATTGAGGATATGTTTACTTGGGATACTGATGCTGTATTTTCAGTTGCTTTTTTTTTAGATTTATCTTTCACAGGGATTCGTTGTGAATATTCTGTAATTTTGGAAACTTCATTCATTGGATTTCGGGAGAGGTGGTAAAATTCATCTCGTTCACCTTCCGATGGTTTCTTAATATGTGATCTGTATTCCTGGATTTCAGACGTTTCTTTTTTTGAAATCGTTTTGTCTGGAGATGACTCGCGAGGTTCCTTTATTGGAAATGACTGAATATGTTCCTTCAATGAAATTGTTTCTGTTTGAGATGGATTTTCAATCATTTCTGAAGATCCATTTACTGTAAATTTTTCAATTTCGGGTAGATCTGAAATATTATTTTTTTGGGTATCTTTGTCCGGAATCCTCTTGTCTGCATGAGTATATGATTCTGAAGGCTCCTTGATAACAATTTTTTCAATTTGAGGTGGATATTCTGAAACTTCAGGTGCTTCTCTTGACTGAATATCTTTAACTGAAGAAGGCTTCAGTGAGGGCTTATGTGGATTTTTTTCAATTTGAGATAGATATTTTGTTATTTGAGATATTTTGTTTCCTTCTTTACTGGAAAGTGATTCTTTTAAAGGAGATTTTTCAGTTGTACTAGTGGTTTCACAATCCTTTTCAGAATGATGCTTTTTAGGTTGCTCTTCCAGAGATTTTTCAAATTTGTTCAGCTGTTCCGTGGGTTTTAACATGACTTCTACATTGGTTTTCAGAAGAGATTTTTCACGATGTTCTTTTTCATATCCTTTCTGGTAATCTGGTTTGGTAGAGTCTCTGGAAAAAGTTTCTAATACTCTTGTTGGGCTGTTTTCTCTAGAGTATGGCTTCATTGTTGTTTTTTTGGGAGATTTCACAGAGTATTGCTTTGTCTGCGGAATAATGTCTGACGATACAGTCATGGTAGTTTTATTTGGACTTACACTTCTTGGACGATTTACAGTAGATTTTTCTGTAGCTTTTGGTTTTGTTGGGCTCTTTTTTCCCCATGTATCATCTGGTTTTACAGGAGACTTCTCAGAAGACCTACTGATTTTTCTAGAATTTTCTATTTTAATTGATTGTATGTGTCCGGTTTTAGTTAATGCGTCTCGTTTAGGTTTCTCTAAACTGATTCTTCTCTTTTCCGTATTTTCAGTAATACCGAGTATTTGGCGACATCTCTCTTCATATGTATCAGTTCTCACTAGTGGACGGTATTCTGAAGGAGAGTATTTTGAAGGTTTGTCATCTGAAGCTTCTTTAGTTGGAGATCTCAGACTATTTCTTCGAACAACTTCTTTATTGGGTGATTTTTTCGGTGAAATAAAATTTGTGAGTGGCGACGTAGGCGATCTGTCAGTAATTTTTATTGTTTTCTTTGTTATTTCCAAAGTTGTTGGTCTTTTATCGAAATTGTGAATTTGGTGCTCATTCACAATATTAGTGACTTGAGTGGTATTATTTGTTATTGTTTCCTCGTCCAAATCTGTAATAACATCATCAGCATTCTTGAAATATTCTATTTCACTTGCAATGGTAAAAGCAGGTGACGGAGATCTAGATCTCAAGTTGTTTTTTTTTCTAGTAAGTGTCCTGGAATCTATGTCATTCTTTGTATTGATATCAGGGAAAGATTTTTTTTTCACAGATATTGGTTCACTCATATTACGTCCATATGTGTTCTCCTTTGTATGTCTTATTGTTGAATTTTCGTTTGTTACAGTTCCCTTGGTAGGTGATGATTTTCTGAGTGGTTTCCTTTCAGGACATGTTTTGGAACAGGTAACAGATTCGATATTAGATAAACGATCGATAGACTTTTTAGGACTGCAACTTCTGTCTCTGGGTTGACGTTCTGGAGAATATCTCAAGGGATTTCCTAAACTAGTACTACTCTTTAGAGAGGAATTGCTTGACACACGACTTTCTCGACTAGTCATTCTTTCAGGGGATACAGATCTCAATGAACGAGCGAATGCGTCATGAGTTGGACTTACTTCAACACTTATTTTTCTGTTCGTATATTCACGTTTATATGTGGTTTCGTTATATAAATCATTAGTTTCGGTAGTCTCACTCGATTGTGTTTTTATAATTTTGTTTTGTTCTATTTTTGGACGATCTCGAGGTTCTGTTTCACTATAATTATTTGAAGTATATTTTTTGATGGTTGTTTCTTTGATGGGTTTTGTTGTACTTTTCCCTTCGCATTTCTCATCCACAGTTTTCCTTGTTTTCATTTCATCATCACATTCCAAATTTAAGAACTGATTCGATATCATTTTTTCATGTGTTATCTCGCCAGATTGTGAAGATAGTTCATGAGAAATGGTCCTTAAAGATTTTTCGTTTTTTTTCACATTTGTATCAATTATTTTTGAAGGAACATAGTGCTTTTTATGACTTTCGACGTGGTTTTTCTGTTCGCGTTCGCTTTCTGTTATTATGGTTTCATTTGAAATATTATTGCTCTCTCTTACGTATTCTTGGTTATTTTTTATGTTGCTGATGTTTTCCAGAATCTGGGAATCTGGAAGTTCAGGTTTTTGGTTAGGTAAATCTCGCGCATCATCATTGGGTTTGACAAGGTTATTTTCACGATTCTTGCTGAATGGTCTCTGAGTGTCAGTATGACTCTTTATTGATTTTGTTAGTTGATCAGAACTCTTTTTATTCTGGTGTGAAGACTTTATATCTTCATTTTCATGTCTGTCTTTGATAGCGAGTATTTTCTCTTCCACTATTTGATCATTAGTGGATTTGGTTGAATGTGTTTCTGAAGATATTACAGACGACGAAGTTTGTTCTATCGAATTACTCACATTTGAGGAATAGTTTTGTATTGATTGATTCCTATTTTCTCCTTTGATTTCATATCTTGTAGTAGTTACGACTGTACCATCAGGGAGAGTCTTCGTTTCTTTGGTTACTTTCGTTTTTCCTTCAACGAAGTCCGGATGCTTCTTCAGATCACTTGGAATATCATTTGTATATATATTTTTTGTGACAGTCGTTTTTATATCATCAATGTTACTTGGAGTGTCTTGAAATGAAGACTTTTGTTTACTAACTACATGAGATGCAGATGACATTTTAGTGGAACTTGTTCGGAAATTACTATTTTCATCACCTCCCATCGCCTCTTGTTTGACTAATGTATTGGATTGTGTGCCTACAGACTTGATAAAATTCTTATCATCGCCATCTTGATATACCTCATCAATTTGTTCATTTTTTGCTGAATAGTCAATTTTACCACCATCTATTTTCTCAACTCCAGCTGTTGTTGCGAGTACTGAACTAGTTCTAGTTTTACCATCACTGCTCCTTTCTTCAGAAGAAATAATTTTCCATCCGTAATCAGTTTGTTTGTCTGAAAATCATAATTATTTAATGAGTAAGTTTCTCCTAAAGATAAATGAATTAAAATAGAAATGAGTAAGTTTATATAGTCTAATTATGTATTTCATTCATGCCTAACATTACCTAAAATTAATATCAAACCGTGTTTGAAGACTGCATTGAGGAAAGATACATACGCACAAAAAAACTCGAAATTTTATATCTTCCAACTACTTTCGAAGTATTACCTGTCAACAGAAAACAGAAAAAATCTGACCCAAACAATAAAGTGCTGGGACTCGATTAATTTCAACAAAGAAATATATCGAAATGAAATCTCGAAATATTTATCTCTCACAACCACCCACATGAAAGGTTCTGGATATTGAATCATATGCCCTGCCTGGTTTTAGCCGGGAAAGTAGTTGTTTTTCGACAGGCATTTATCAGAACCTATTGTGTAGGTAGTTGGGAGAGATGAATATTTCGAAATATTCAATTTTTAGTACGTATCTAGGTTCTGGTGGATGCCTCTCCTTAAGCAACTACTTCCCTGGCATTACTACGCTTGGGCTTTGTTTGCGAGATAGAGATCTTACTTTTGAACATCTTTGTCTCAGACGAAAGTTTCATGCATGCAGTTGAGCCGCGTTGAAATTAATACAGTACCAGGCACTTTGCTGTTTGGATGGAATCTTTCCTGCACTGATGAAAGGTAATAACTCGAAACTGATCTGTAGGTGATTTACTCGAAGAATTTCAGAATGGTACTGCTGCTGGATGAACAAGACACATCTGCCAGACTAATCTCTGTGAGATATCTTGCATAAATGTCTGTCGGATACAACTCAATATCCACCGTGGTATTAGCCGCGGATATAGTTGAATAACTAGGTATGCATTTCAAGGTTTTTTGTTGGATATTGATTATTTAACTTTCGTAGTATGATTTAAGCAGGGTTGAAATGACAATATATTTTTTCAATTTCATTCATAATATTGAACTAAAGTTATCTTAAAATATTAATATTAGGAACACACTTCAGTATATACGATAATTTTTTTCCAATGGCAATATTATCTACTAACAATATAAAACGTATTAGTGACGTCCAACCTCATAGAATTACTTCATTAGTATAGTTCAAGTAAACGATATAGTGCCCCTTACCTTCCAGCAGTTAGGGAGCTAACTAATTTTATTATTCAATAATAATTTCTGATATATATGTATATATATATATATATATGTATATATATGTATATG
>WOGO01005028.1:0-12774 GCA_015342085.1 Leptinotarsa defecta | reverse complement strand
AGTAGAGAGGACATCATTCTACCAAGGACTCCAATAATCAGAATAACCAGATTCCTATCATTATTATTATTATTATTATATACAAGGTGAGTTATACACAACAAGTATCTATCTATATCTATATCTATATCTATAAAGAGAACTTTCAAATACTAAAACAGTAAATTTATTAAGTACAAAAAAGTACTTATTTTTGGTATAATTTGAAGCAAAAACCTAAATCCTCTTCTAATTTCATCTAACTCTGTTAATAGAAAAATACATTTGTTTAATGATGACACCGTTTCCTGAGTTGAAAAATATAGAGATGTCCTTCTTTTAAAGATGAATGAAAAAATTTGAATACATGATCAATTTTCACATTTTATGTGAAAATTAATCATGTATTCAAATGGATTATTAACCGAATATTATTTTAATCAACTTCCCCTTTATTTCATGCTACTATCTATATTAATATCTTTCAATTTTTCATTTTCTTCTTAAACCCTCAATTTTGATTTCGATTTTTTAAATTCATTGATCAGTACCACTTTGAGGCTACTGGTTTGGGATAGACCAGAATTATTTTGCTGAGTTCATTTGAAACAGATTTATTGAAATATATATATGAAATAGATATGAAGTGCAAATAAATTCCAAATACAATTTTCAAGCAGTTGATGCTGACATCTTCCCTAAAAGTTTTAACTTATATCGAGAGTGCCATCTATATCACGGTAGTCGAATGATACTTCTTTTGGTACCTTGCAGAGTCCTGTTTACCGAACATTCGCCTAGTGGTAACTTCTGGATGGAATGTAGGTATAAAAAACACAAAAGAAGGGTTGATTTGTAAAAACCGCAAAAGGTCTGTGATAATTGTTTTCAATAGAGCAGGGAAAGAACTTTATTCGTTTTTTATACCGATTGAGGGTCAGCGTTCATGTGTTTATGTTGTCAACACATGTTTTTTAATTCGCCATTAGATTCGGTTTTTTTGGTGTTCTGAACTCCATAGTGATTTTTTTATTCGTTTTTTGTTCATTATAAGGGTGTGATGGTTGACGAGTGTGGATGTAAATATGACTTTTTTCATCGTTTTTTATGCAACTAGACATGCGTCATTCTCTTTCAAGTTTATGATTGAGCCTATATTTATATCTATAAAAAGCTGTTTGAATGGCATCACATATGGTTAGCTAGTATATATGATGAAAACATTGTTTTGAAACAAATGTCTGAAAAGTGTTCAGTAATATCGGGAAAACAGGCCCAGGATCAAGAATAATACCGCACACAAAAAGTTATAAGTAAACATCATGTGAAAAACTGAGTTTTGCAAAATACTGTTTTCAAGAAAGGTTTGTATAGCTTTGACGTTTTTATGCATTTTAGACAAAGGCAACACGTGTTTCGCTTTTGGATAGTTTCTTCAGGCGTGTCTATAGCATAGAAACATCTGACCTTTGACTTTTGACCTCAACATAGCAGTTGAGCAGAATTTCTCTAAACTCCGTTCTAGATTCGATCTCAACCTACAGAGATATAAAAAACTATGCCATTCTTTAGCCGAGAGAACAAAATTACAAAACTCAAAAGTTACTAACCATACGAACCATACGAAATCGAGAGTGGTCACTAATTAATTTTTCCTCACGCTGGGTTAAAACTTCGGTTGATATTCATAATTGTAATGGCATTATTCAGGTATTGAGCTGGAGTAACAAAAATAATGATAGCTAGCCGCTGCTAGATGAGAATTGAAAACAAGAGCCGGGATAGTCGCTTCAAAAAATATACATCGTATCATAATGAGAACTACCTCTATTGAATCAAATCTGTCAAGGTCAAATTTGGTTCTAGAGAAAAAATCACTTCAAATATGGTGTGTTCACAGTGTACTGAGAAGTAAGAAGCATCTAGGCGCTAACGAACATTTGAATTAGATATTCCGATAAAAAATATTACCTACAGATCAGATGGTCTGGTTAACAGCGCTGATCAATTTGAAGTAGCAGCAAGCGCCAACGGATGAGTTTCAGGAAAAACTAGCTACTTCCTTGGCCGAGAAGGCTTTGGAAATTCTTTATAATATTCCAGTAAACATGATCACTTTCATATAGCATCTCAAAGAAGGATTTCTAACAACCAATGTTACTAAAACCAACGTAAATGCCTTTGAAAACACCATTTTTATGAAACATTATCAATTCGTAATAATAACGCTGAACCTTTTAGAAAGAGTACTATCGTTATGAAACCGAGTTCGTTCGGTCGTTTGAAAAAATACTTTGGAGGTGTAATAATTTATGATATGAAAATTTCCTAATGTGTCATAAAGCGATTTTTTTAAATGTCGCATTTTAGACAAATCCATCAATTTCAAAAACCGGACAGAATTTTTAAGTAGACACACAAACCATTCGACAAATAAATCGGAAATGATCGAAAGATATCAAGTGGCAATAAGCTCCACAAGATACCGCAGCACTTAGAGCATCACTAAAGTTAGACACCCGAATATTGCTGTACACCGTATCGGATTAAAAAAAATACGTAAACAACTTCCCTTTGGAAAAAGCTGACGTATTACCACGGCAAGTATTACCACAAATCCAAGAGATCTGATCATAAGAATTGTCGGGGAAAAACAAAGTTGTTGCTATGAATATGTTTATCGGTCCGATCTTAAACTACTGTTTTGGAGTGCTGAATCAGACTCAGGTGTAGCTCATCATCTCGATGTGAAGAACAGAAAAATGATACATTTCATAGGAGTTTGGATTTCAAATTGTCCGTTTCACGATTATACTTCTCTCGATAGCATGGAGGCCATGGACTTTCAGCACGGTCATGAGAGCGGTTGAACACTTTCGTTTAATTTCCAACATTGAACGAGGTGATTACAACACCATCACCGTTTAGCAAAAGGTCTATATAAAATCCGCAGAAATCACTTCATTCCTGCAGCAACATAAGGTTAAGTCAATACATGGGGGCTTCTTGAAGACCCCATAGTCTAACAACATTGAAGACCTCGGCTCATCGAAGCATATGACTTCCCCTTTCCCTTTGGTCAAGTGGACTGAAGTCGGAAATTGAGGGGTTCATCATGCTCTACCTGGATTGTGATTTCAACACCTCAGTCTACTGTAGTAGCGTGATGGGTATAGAGGTTCCTTACACCAAATACAAGGTTTGCAGCGATGCGCCTGAGACCCAAACACACTTGTCGACATGTCCAGCAAATGCTGTTCTGCCTATATCCAGCGAAATAACACGGCCCTAAGAGTGCTTTATCACCATGTAAAGCACTTCTACGGTATGGATGAGACACCGGTGTGTTACTCATTGCGTCTCATCGCCTTTACTTACGGCACAACTTACTCCACGGTGTGGAGAGTGGTCATTGGTTGATGATACTGGCGCGCCCTCCCGAATGTTTCGAGGCTTCGAAACAGGGCCCGATCAGTTCAACTTTCAGAATTAATTGTAATAACAATATTGATAATAATATTAATGGTCGCCTAATGTGTCAGAGCCTAATGTGTCAGAGCTTCTGGGAAGAAGTACGGCCTTCGTATTTTTTAGGTAGAAAAATAATAGTAATAATAATAAATCAGCTCCATTTGAAATACAAAAGAGTACAAAAAATGAGAGGAAAAACTTACAGTACAAATTTCTGGTATTCATTGGCAAGCTTTAGTACAGCATTTCAAATTCAACCAACAAGCACCACTCCACCATCAAACGCTTACACGAAGAGGAGAATGGTATATTAAAAAAAATGAATGAAAATTCTGATTGCTAATCATCACTTGAAGAAATAATCTGTTGGAGGATTCATTCAATAACCAAAAGTTGAGATTACCGACTATCATACATTTAATATTCATATTTGTATTTAAGTTTCCTCATTAATTGCTCAGGCAAAGAATCGTATACTTATTAGTTCATGAATCAAAAAAGAGTATGGAAAGGGTTATGAATTTGTGAAAGGAACAAATCAAAATACAGTCATACGATTTCACATATCAATCCCATTGAATTTTTTGAGGTTTGAATGCAAACATTCTTTCGAATTCCGTAAATAGACGGCAACCAGAATTTGAAAACTTTTTGTATTCTTTTTTTTTTTAAACGAAATCATATAACCCTTACGCCTCTAGCGATATTGACAGTAGTCAAAGTAGTTGCGATTGGACATTTATTTCTACACATTTACTTCCTTTTTAAAATCCAAAATGTATAATCATTTATTTATTTCGACTGAGTTTCAAATCATTATCAACTGATTGACAATTGATGACATTTATATCAGCATTGAAGAGATTTCGTGCCTCAGCAAACTTTTCGTTTTCAAAATGCATTGATATATAAATGAGTATCACCAGCATAAGTATGTAATCCAGAAGTTATTGATTAACGAGATTATGTCAGTGGTATAAGTGATGAAGGTCCGAAAGTGGAACCCTGCGATACTCAAGAGAAGTGACACGAATTATTTGAGACATACTCAGTGGATACGACCAAATGAGGCAGCGATAAAACCAAAATATAATCATAATCGATGTTGCGTCCCTCAACAATATTTTGTGTAGAAATCGCAAGAGCTGTGCCTGACAGGCTTATACTGCGATTTTGATGAGTACTAATCATTAATTTGTGCATAAATAATTCATTCGGAAATTTTACGAGTCGCCGAAAATATACTGGTTATTCAGGAGATAGAATTGCTGACTGGATCATTATTCTTGGGGATGGGTTTATCAATAACTGTGATTTTCCATTTGTCAGTGACAATGGAAGTCTGAATCTCTTAGTTTCAACTAAATCCAGATTTTATTTCTGTCAAAATAATGTAGAACTTTGAGTAATTTTTAATCTGTGGAGGAAAAAAATTCCAAACTCTTTGGTGAAGATGCGTATATAGGACATATGGGACATAGATTATTGGGCATATAGGACATAGGTGGGCGAATCGGAACAAGGTAGACAATTTCCCACATCACGGAAAAAATATCAATTAAATTCATCAACTAGTTTCTTTATGAAGATGGTTATCATCATGATGAATCTCTATGTTATCTTCATATTTTTCAAATAAATCTTTAGGAATATTACTTTTATCAACGCTAATCCTTCGCCTTAACGAAACAGCAACTCTAATGAATAATTATTATTTTTGCAGTCCTCATCCCAACGTCCGTGTAACATCCTTCGTTGACGGCCTCGTTCTCTCGAGCGTCTGCCTCCCCCTCCCCGTCCTCGACTTCCATTTTTCCCCTAATTTCTCCAAGTTTCCGCGAGCACGGTTGGGCTTTCGCGCCGACGAAAATCTAATATAAAACCTGGAAACAAAAGAAACCTTTCTGACGGACATTTCCGTGGAAAAGTGGGGGAAAAACTCCTTGCCCAGAACCAATGAAAACTCGCCTGCGTTCAGATGTTTTATTGATCGGTATTTTAGACGCTGAAAATACTTCAGACATTCAAACGGTGCGGACTTATACACCTTCTAGTGGGCGAAAAAGAAAAGGGGGGTTTTCCTTTTAAAAAGGAACGAAGCATTCGTTTTCTATACTGCCAAGTGGAATGGAGCATTTTTATCGATGGTGTAGCGGGAAAGAGACGCCACGGTGTGGGAGAGAGAAAGATATATCTCTCTCGCAGATGTTTTCCATAACTCAGTGCTTTTCTTTCGTTAGGCCCTTCTTTCATTTTACGCAAGGACCATTGTTTCAAATTATTTTACATTTCAATTTTCCGAGATATGTTGCGAATTTCATCCCTATTTCCTTGTTTGCGTCCAGATTTATGGCTAAGCAGAAAACATTGCTGGCGGGATATGAATTATTATGCAACGAATATTTTCTGAAGAAGTTAAAAACAGTATTACTCAAACTTTGAAATTGTTCATTTATGTAGTATTTCAATATAATAGGGAGAAATGGTGAAATGTACATATTATTCACTATGAACAGCCACTGATTGCATCAGTTGATTAAAATTTTCTTATTGGGTACAGTCTTATATAGGGTATAGTCTGTATAGGTAGGTTTATAAACAGTTGGGCATTTTTGTTGAATATATCAATTCCATTCACCCATCAAATCAATTCGTCACTGAATTTAAAATTTATAATTCAATACATTTTTCAAACTTGACCATTACTAAAATTAATATTAATCATAATTTTGCAAGTTTCATCGAACCATCTTATACGGACATTGCCATACATAATTCATCGACACATCCCTATCAGCATGAATTAGCGGCATGCAATAGTATGCTTCACACACTCGAAAAGTAACTTTCAGAGAGAACTGAGTTTCTTCAAACAAACTGATGTTACAAGGTAGATATTAATTATTGACTCTATTCTTTCTGAAAAAAGTATCAAACAAGTCATATCATGTTTCAAGAAACGATAATAAGCTTCATAGGAGATTGACATACTTTGGAGAACCCATCAATAACATCGCTCGTTTAAAAAAAAAAGACTTGGACGTGGAATACAGAACAAATAATAATTGTAGCAAATTTGCTGAAAACAACAAAGACAAAACTTCACTGTCGGATAGATCGAGAGTATAAAAGTTGACTTGTTTGTGATTCTTGCTGAAAAATGTATATTGGCAGAAGGGCATGAGTTCAAAAACGTCTATGACGTATTACATTTGGAAGAGGAAGATCTGGAACTTGAATATAATAATTTTCTAGCTTCTGGAAATATTGAGTGAAATTTCAGAATTCTTAAATCTAATATTTTTCCAGCAGAAAGGATTCAATGCAGCGCCCATAAGAAAAAATAAAGTTGATGATGGTGGCCTTAGGACGAAACGTCGAATAGCAAATCTGAAAACACTATAATGTAGCAGGGAAAAATGAAAATGTGGAAGTGCAATTTATTTTCGAATCCTTCGAAAAATAATGTTTTCTCAACGGCATATTGTTAGTCAGGTAGGGTTTCACGGATAATTCAAACTATTGTTGGAAATAGTTATCACCGTGAATAGTTAGTTCTACTCATTAAATTACCCGCTATGTGGAACGGTGGTTCGAACACTATGGTCAGACGAACAATTCCATTGCATGTCGTCGAAATCATGGAATCGCATGTTAGAAGATAAAACTTCTTAATTCTCCGAAGTTTCAGCTTCTGAGGGTTATCGTTCATAGGAGGGGGCCAGCTGGTTAACGAAGAGAGAAATGTTCAACATATTTTTCCTCTATTTACTAAAAAATGTAACGAAGAACAACAAGAGGATTATCGAAGTCCTATCTTTCAACATGGACTCCTAGCACTGGTCAAACAATACGCAGTTAACGTTAATTTAAATTCAATTCAATTTATTATCCCAAGAAACAATGAATGCTTATAATTAGAGACTATAACTAACTATAAAGTATAATAAAATAACAGAAATAACATACTTTACAATGAACATATATTATATTTAGAAAAGAAATACTAATGGAATGCGGTCAAATAATGAAATTGGTTACCTAAAGTATATGTTGAAAACGTGTAATTGAAATAAACTGTAAACTATGAAATTCCACTAATTAGATTTTTTTTCAATTGATATTTAAATTTTGTAATGAAATAATGCTTTTTTATTGTTACTGGAATTGAATTATATATAACATAATCTCATCATGTTATATATAATTTTGTTTGTATCTTAATTTGTAACAGTAATTTGGTTTGTCTTGTGGCATTATTGTGAATAAGTCCAATTGGAATAAAATTTAAGTTTGATTTCATTGTATTATTTTTTACAGAATGAATGAAGCAGCTAATTTTGAGTTTATAGAGTGAATTCGAGTCCAATTAAAAATTTGGTTTATATAAGTTCAATGTTGGTTTCAAATATGGTAATTTATAAATGCTTCTTATTATTTTGTTTTGTAAGGTTTTCAGAGGTTTGATTATAGATCTACCAGAAATAAGATAGTGCAAATGTGAATAGATGAGACTGAATTATATATTTTTTTAAAGTTTTCAAAGGTATAAAGTTTTAAATTTTGTAAAAAATTCCAATAAGAGGAGATATTTGGGATCAAACTATTGATGTAATGTTGAAAACAAAAATTTAATGTGAAACAATTGCTCATTATAAAATACATGAAAAATTACTTATGTAATTAATATAATAATGATCCTACCCTGAGTTAAGTAAGGTTATTTCCACGTGAAGGAATCCTCCCTATACAATCACGGGACAAGAACATCTTAGAACGTATTCATCCTCTTCAACAAAGGAGTATATTATTCAATTTGACGCAAAATGAATCGAATTTGAATTACGAAACTGTTATTATGAAAACGATATAATTAATGAATAGGGACGAATTGTTGATGAATGGAAATAGTTTCAGCATTTCGTGCATCTCTTTATCTTTTAAATAGTATGCAATGAGAACAAAGATGGCCGCCTTAAAACTAACCTTAATTTATCAATGTCTTCAAGATAACGAAACAATGGAGTGTGTAAAACATCCATTGTTTCTGTTTATACAGCAAAACAACGTAATGTCGTCGAAACAAAACACTGCACAATGACCAAGGCCTTCTATTAAATTTACTTGGGAATTCGAGCAGCTATACGGGATGTAACCTCTGGTTTTATAGGGAGAGTTTTACAAGATTAATGCCGTTTTATGCTGAGTCGTTAAGGTACGAGGAGACATTTTTAACATAATTGTAAACCATTCTCGAAGCGGTACATTACTTAGTCATCGGACAAAGATGTTAAAATCGCACAGGTGAGAAGAGTGAACTGTGGCCAAATAAATATGCTTCTAAAGACACGAATGGTGGTTTGAACAGTTTATTTGAAACAGCTAATATTACAAATTATGTTCGTTAATGATATGCGAATTTTCAAGGGTGATATTTGGTAAGCAATGACAGTTGATAAAAGTTTATATTTTACAATAAAAAATTGTTTTCAACATCAACAGTGGCATGGGACTAAAACTCTACGATACGGCATTTTCAAGTGAAAAAATGAAATCCCTTGTATTGTTTGGGAAATTATTGAAGAAATTATTGTATTAAATTCGTTCTAACTTCAGTTTTTGAATTAGTAGGCAGTGACACTTAATGAAGCTGAATATTTTTCGCTACAAAAAAGAATCTTCACTTCAACAATCATAAGTGTATGCCATTCAAATCTATTGGTTGTGAGTTAAATTTTTCATCATCAAGTTCTTCATTATCAGGATTCTACAGTTTCATACTATTCAATAATGATGAATAATTCGAATTTGGAATGGAAGTATTATTGTAAAATTGGTTGGAATGAAAATTGTCAATCATAAGGTTTTCTAAAAAAATGTTTCTTATATTTTTTGCCTGAACTACCATTACAAAGATATAGTATGTTGAAACAATGAATAAGTATAAATAAGCGAAACGAACAAATGAAACTCTATAACTTGATTTCAATTCTTCCTCGATCTTTTTGTAAATTTTCGTCTTCCACAGTCTGGAAAAAATCAAATTTATAATGGAGAATTCTTCATCAACCTTTTTGGAAATTTTCATCTTCCGCAGTCTGAAAAAAATCAAATTTATATTGGAGAATGGGCACTTATTTCAGTTCAGCCCGATGAGTTATATACCTATATAGTGAATTCAAAGTAGTTTTTACAAAGGAAAACTAGTTTTCACAAAGGAAATGTAGTATTCATCAGTGATTTGTTGTATGCAATAATTTTGCCTATAAAAAAAGCGAAGAAATTGTACAGATACTTATCTGAATGAACCAAAATCGACCTCCGTCTTCAGAATTGAAAAAACTCAAATGTATCTTGCAGTTTTCTCGATTCTTTGTGAAAATACGATTTCTTCAACCTTTGGAATATCTCAAGAATTGCGATACGAAGAAAAAAAAAAGGAAAAACAATTTTGGTAGACAATCACATGACCTTTAATTCTCTCCTGACCTATTTTTACGATAACAATTACCGTTAACGATAAAAATAGAAAAATGAATATTTTTTCCAAAATAAATGCTGGAAATGGAACCTTTACCGTAGAATATATTCAAAATGAGCAATTTTTCCAGAAACAAGATGCAATACTATTCCCGATGCGCGTTTCATCAACCAAGTTGGCGTTAGGATATAAAGAAACCGTCTTCTGGAGGGTATTGCATTCCTGGTGATTGAGAGAAGTGCTTATTTTGAATATTTATGACCTTTGACAGCACAAATAGAATCAGGGGGCGATTACGTATCTTCTGTATGACAGTGGTGTCAAGACCTTTGTGATTTTTTGTCGATTGAGATCAATTTGAACTAAATTCTTACTCGTTGGTGGAGGCGCAGGGGTTTTACTATGATATCCCCTACTCCTTCGCCAAATAATATTAATTTTGATATATAACCATTAAAGACGCTGTGTTCAGTGAACAGGAAGGGCAACATTTTGCATGTGCTCTCATTCAGTTCACTGAATAATAGTCATCAATATTTATCATTCTCGACCACATGAATTGTAGAAAAACATATGTGGTTAGGTTCATTAGCCTTATGCTAACAGACATGGTAACAACAATAGGTTATCTGATTAGTTATAAAAATAAAGGACTGTATATGATGGAATTGGCCGATACTCGATGAAAATCCGTATATAATGTTTTAAAAAAACACTTCATTGTGAGAAGGCCTCTACTGTTTGTACACAAAGTCGAGCACGGCATTATATTTATGCATATGTTTTATCAGTTTGCTAGGTATTCCGTCAGGACTTGGTGGCCTATAGTCTTTGAGCTTTGAAATTAGAGATATTATTTAATTTCGAACATGAGACAATAATAAAAATTATGAAACAATAAAAATTAATTGTCGCTCCGAGGCGACTTTATTGATTCCAGTGGCTCATTTGCTTTTTCAGCTGCTGGAAAACCCAGAAAAACCTGCAACACTACATCATCTGAAGATATTGATCTGCCAATGTCCCCTCTTTCATAAAACAAAATGTAGGGTGTCTTCATAGGCTCCAATACATTCAAGACATCGATCGCCAGAACATTTAATAACGACTAATCGTCAAACTTAAACCAGTCCGTTTCGTCTTTGATCAAATAATGACCAGATTTAACACCACAACTACACAACTGAAGTGTTCATTTACTTTGAACCTTCGTAAGAGTTTGGTGCTTCCATCAGACGTTGAGTCATGTTTGAAAATCATCAGTGTTAATGGGTCTTATTCAGGTGTTCACTTGAATATTGAATATTCTTCAACATTGCATATTGAAACTTTTCAATAACAATAAGTATTTGTATTCATGTGTCACTCTTGAAAGTCGCTTTCTTGAATGTTGAAACATTGTTATTGAATTGAATTTTTAGACTTGGCAACAAAGGAAATTCGAACAAATTACAAATTTTTGACAGAGTAGTTCGTTAATTATTGAGTTTTCAAGGTGGATTTGGGTTGGGATTTATTCATTATATCATTTGTATGAAACAATAGACAATGGAAAGAAAGAGAACTTCTAAAAAACAATTTACAATTTATTTAGACTATATAAAATCACATAAAATATTACTAATGGGAAAATGGAGTCCTTCGAATAAATCGGGGGACATGGAAGCTCTCTGGAGGAATTTGACTCAAGAATTGAATTTCTGCGGAGACGGTCCCATTAGAGATAAGAATGGCTGGAAAAAGGTAAGTAAACTGGCATAAGAAAATGTTAAATGAAACTATATAATACCTTTCAAGACAAAATTCTGAATTTTCGTAGTTTCTGTTAAATTATATTGATACTGCCTATAGGTAAGAATTTAAAAATGATAAATGCTTGTATTTTAAGGTTTTCACAGAGTGGAAGGGCGTCTGCCCAAAAAAGGCTAGGGAAAGCAAAGCTCTATCTGAGCTTGAGGCTGAAATAATTAAGCTGACTGGCCAAGGATCAGTAACAGGGCTCGACTTGGCTGACCTAGGTCTTAACCTGAGTTATTTTTCAAAAAAAACGACAACAAAGCAGCCAGGTAATTCATATACTCTAGTAAGTACTGTGGTAGGTATATTCATCTTAAAAGCCATTCCTTCAACTCTAAATCGCTTTTACGATATACATTATATTAATTTTAGCACTCTGAAGAAAGAGAACAATCACATGAGGAAACAAAACCTGCTTTATCCCCTGAAAACCAACCATCCACTAGTAAGGGTACAGTTAAAAATAAAAGGAGCAGTAAGTTGAATTTAAGATCTGTAAAGATATGAATGAATGCAATTAAAATGAAGCTATGCTCATTCAGTTAACTTATTTTTTGTTTGTATTATAGAACTCAGAAGAACAAGAACTGGTGATATTCTTTGTCAGACATATGAAAATGCGGTAAACATTCTAGGAGCAAAACTGTTTGATATAAGCCTTGCAATTTTAGAGGTTGCAAATGCCATCAACAGATATTGTGATATAGTGGAAAATAACATTGAAAACACAGTTATCATTGACCAAGAATGAAATATTTATAAAAAAATATAATTCAATATTTTGCTTTAGTACATAATGAGAACATTGTTTTTTTTAGATTTGGGAGAGAGTTTGACTTTTATTCAATAAAAATGTGTTTTTTGTTGTTTTATAAAATTTTTAAAGATTATGTTTTGTCGAATTTCATGTATCATAATAAATTTTATAACTATACTATCAGTAATTTTTCTGTTTGTCTTCGGGTCATCACCCGAAGACGATTGTAGATACCAACAATCGAAACGTCGTGAACTAACGTGACTTGGAATCTCTACACTTTTTTATT